>PVIA01002716.1:173658-196278 GCA_004024845.1 Tonatia bakeri
CATTAGAGGTCAGGTGGAGAGTGACCAGAGGAGAGAGAAGAGGGATTTCGGGGGAGAGGGGGAGGGGTTTATAGGATTAAAGTTAAAGGACACACGTCTTGAGGTTCTTATCTGTCTCTTGCAGGGGGAATCTCAGGGGAAGGTTTCAGCAGGCTAGTCATCAGTTTTCCAGGTGTGCCCTCTCAGGGTCATGGTCTCTACTGATTGGTCATTGCCAGGACAGGACATCATCAGTCTTTGCAGCTGGTCTTGGCCTCAGTCACCCACCTGGTTTTGCTGCTTCTCTGGGCTGGAAGCTAAAATACAAATAAGGCCTAGATGTTATCTCTAGGGAGGTGACCTTCTGTATCTGGCTATGTTATTTATTGCTCAGCCAGTTTGTTCAGCTATCTGTCTCATTTCCCTATTCCACTTGCCAAGGAATTTTCCTAGCTTCTTACTATTCTGCCTCTCTTATATTAAATTTGAGTTTCAGTTAGTGAATATATCATAACTGGGCATCTTATGTTGGTATTTGCTAAGTCTGGCCATTCTAGGTGGAGGATGTTGCTGTCACTTCAAATTGGCATTGTGTTCTCATGATGTAGTGCATAAATCATCCATTGATGGCATGCAGTCTAACCTTTTCTTGTGGCAAATATGGAACCTGAGATCAAGAGGCTCAGAGCTGGTTAACTGCAGACACTGGATGGTTCCTAATTGTGTTCTTTCTAATGCTTTTACATGTGCAGAAATATCTAGCCACCTTTTCATTATCCTCTTATCCTGGAGAGGTAGGGATCTCTACCACATCGACTAAAACCTTTGGTCATGTGCAGTTCCGTGGCAGACCCTGGCCACCAGGCCTATATCTGGTCACCTAGGGAGCTGACCCAGGTCTGAAATGCTCAGGACTCTGGAAAGTATTATGCTGGACTGGAGTTGAAGGCCACAAGGCTGAGACTGGCCTTTGAGAGCCTCTGTCACAATGACAGCCTTGTCAAAGTCTTTGGTTACTATGGTGATAGAGACCAGAGAAGCAGATAAAAAAGCATATAAATTTTCAGATAAAAAAGAATAAGAAACGATAAAGGGGAAGGAAAGAGTAACCAGTGAGAAGAGATACTGCTACTTCTAGTAACTGGAGGGGCTGAAGGGCAGAAAGGCAGAGAAAAGTGGAGTTCCGCTGGGAGAAGCAAGTGTTATAACAAGACTTAATATCAGAATATTCTTTTTAAATGAAGACTCTCAGACTGAGAAAGGGCTCCCATGGGCATCTTAGACCGATGATGAGTCCCATTGCTGGAGTCATTGAAAAGCAGAACTGAGCAAAGCAATGGAAAGTGAACTGCAGAAAACACTCCCCTGGATATCTTTTGGGAGGGACTTGATAATTTGATAGATCTCCTTTCTCTCAATGTCTGTGAATCACTGGCTCATTTGAAAACATGATGGTTAAAACTCCCAGGGAACCAGAAATTGAGAATTTAATTGGAAGTAATTTTCATACAAGTGAAGCATGATCTAGAAATTCATTGTGTCTGATTTTTTTTTAATCCAGGATCAAGTAAGTAACTAGTCTCAAAATTCACACCAGACCAAAGCTTTGTGTCACCTTTGATGAGCTGTTACTAACCTATAATTTGAAATTATTTTTATGTGACACTTGGATGATTATGTCTACTTGAGTTCTTTTTCTAACTAAATAGTCTTTTCAGGAAATAGATATCCTGGATTACTTCAAAGCGTTAAATAAACATCCAAAGTGACGATGCACTATAAAATCACCTCCTCCGTGATGCTCATCCAAAGCAGGAAAGTTGCCCTCCTGCTGCAAGACGCCAAGCCTTGTTGACCTTCCCAATGTTTCTGCTACAAATCTGAAAAACAAATGCAGCTGTTCTGGAGGAGCATCAGTTGTCAGCACACATTAGACAAAAACATTCATGTTTTCCTTTCATAGCAGATGGCCTCACAAGATAAATTATATAAAAGCTCTACCTGTTAGCAGGCTTTAATTGTTGTCACATTATTTTTTCTGCATAAGTTCAATATTCCTGGTAATAAATGCCTTTAGAGGCAATGTTGATAGCAGCTATAATCTTTGCTTCATATCTTGTTGCCCTCCATACAATGAACTGACAAATATTTTTGATTCTACCCTTTTCTTCCACCTCTTCCCTCCATCCCTACCTCTGCAGCCCCACTGTCACAGCCAAAGGCCTTCATCTCCCACTCTGTCTGTTGCATGGCTGTTGCCACATTAAGCTTCCCAAAGCATAGCCTTGATCCTATCACTCTCCTGCTCAAAAACTGGCAGAAGCTCCCTGTTTTCTATGAGACGGTTCCCAAACATTAGAAATTCCAATACCACCTCTATTATCATTGCTGTTTTCTTTTTCCATTTGTGCTATTGTTTACTTCATGTTTATCTGTAAATGGACTCACTTTTTTTTTACTTAAATGTATTCTAAAAGGAAACTTTATCTCTAAGTAAATGGAAACTAGTATCATCTATCATAAATAGAAGGTAACAATAAATACAAAGGAAAGCAAACAAAACAAAAGTAGTGTCTTCTAGCTAGATAGTACTGCCTGAAGCTGTAAGCAGCCAGAAGCCCGCTCCCTCTGTGTTTACAAAGGGCCTGATTTATTGTCATCTTCCATCGCCCCTCCAGATCCATTTTCTTCCCTTCTCTTTCCTCTCTGCCCAAGGAGGCTGAGCCCTGTGAGCTAATCCCTTTCCTTCTGGTTTGCAGTGGGGCTCAGGCTGTGGAAGTCCAGCAGGGTATTTATTGGAGGGAGAGAAGCCATGGATCCTGGGCTGTGTTCCTTCCTAGCTGCCCCCTTGCAGGGTCACCAAAGACTGGCAGTGTACCCTGACCGAAAGCAACTGCTTATTTTAAGGGTGGCTTATTCTACTTGGGCCTCCCCTTCTGAGTTGTGGTGAAGTCTCCTCTCATCCCTTTTAGCATAAAGATGGTGATTTGGGGCCTTTATAAGCCCGGGGTTAGGAACCTTGTGGTTCCTTTTATCCATCCTTGGGAGACCCTGACTAAGACAATTGTCACGGACTGTATGTTCTGGATTGATCTATATCAACTAAGGCTTTCTCCTTGGCTTCATGAAAGATCGGAGGGAGATTGGTAGATGTACTGTCTCTGTTTCACCTGGCACCACTTGTGAACACCAATAACACGTTTCCCCCTCTGGAGAATGCCTTCTTCCCATGGGATAACCTCCCACATTCCTTGTGTATGATTTAAGTTGGAATAGATTCTCACTCACCCTTCCCAGTCTGTCTCCATCCACACACTCTTTGTTAGAGACCAACAAGCTTCATCCTGTTTTTTCTTCTTGCCCCATGATTCCCTACTTTCAGGCTGTATTTTAGCTATTTATTCTGCTAGAAAGCACACTTCCTCTGTCTCCACATTAACTTTAATTCCGGTTCCAGTGTCACCCCTCTTGGTACCAGGTGACTCCCTTAATATTGTCTCAACTTTCCTCAAACCCTGTGAGTTGTCCCTCCTTGTCTCCTGTTGGACACAGAAAGCTGAACTTCCCCAGGTTCCTGGCTGAGCTGAGACTCATATCACCCTGTCATCCACAAGAACCCATATTTGTTATCATTAGATCCTTCCTCCTTGGAGTTGGTCATATTCTAGTTTGTTTTATGATTATGCCTTCTCTCTAGTACTTTGGGGAAGCCTCTCCTCAATCACTAATTTAAGAAATTAGTGATTAAAGCCTGCAAACTTCTACGTGTATGCTGGGATATCATGTGACATGTAAAACAATGTGATTCCTGTCTCCAGGGAGCATAAGGCTTGCAGAAACCCTCTGAGACTGAACCCTTTTGGGGAAGCCATAAACTTTAGGGTTCCCATCAATAATTTGTTTACACATAGACACAAACAATGTGTAGTAGTCACTGGTTTATCATTTGGGATGAAACTTCCCTGTGTTCTGAGGCTACCTTTTCCTGGAAAATGACTTTCATTTTATATTATCCTCAAAAGGTATTGCAAGGGGTTAAGATATTACAAACAAAGGCACATCACAGTGCCTGGCACGAAATATGGGCTCAGTATACATGAGGGGTTGTGGTTGTATTGTTGGTGGAAATGCTGTTCTTGCGGTGTCTAAAGGAAAAGAATTTCTTGAGACCTGCACTGGAGGATATGGCCCTGTAATATGATTTATTGATGTTATACAATTAAGGGGTCCCCCTCCTGACTTCCCAATGTCCCATCTCCATCCATCTCATCATGGAAAAAGCCCAATCTTATCTTCAGTAGGGGCAGGATGAAGGCTACTGCCTAGAGTCTATGCTCCACATTAAAGTCCAGTGCAGTCCGGCATGTGACGAGCTTAGTATGTATTTCCAGCTGTAGTCCATCGCTGTGCTTCAGTGCTTAGCTTCCTCCTGGAGGCCATGGGACACATTACTGCTAAGGCCACAGAGGTGATGGAGAGAACAGGTATGTGCACCACGTGAGTGCAGGTCGGGAGCAAAGGGGAGTTTCTTTGTTCTCCTGGGGTTATAACCAGGAACTTGGGTTTGGAATGGACCAGGTGGTTTCTCAACAGAGCCAATCAACTTCCCAAATTCCATGGGCTTTGGATAGGTCCAGCCCCTACTTAACACTGACAGGCCTCTGTGCTCCAGCACCTCACCTGATGCCCCACAACAATCTGGTTCTGGTATGGTACAGGAAGGGGGGAGGGAGGAGTATTAATCCCCTTGGAGGGACACTGCTATAATCCCTCGAGGTGTGAAGTGGCAGAGTCCTGGTGAAGCAAACAGCCTCATGCTTCAAGGTTATTAATTTTAATAGCTAGTTCCCTTTGCTACCCCTTCTCAATATCTAGCTAAACACTGATGGTAACAGTTGGAGGGGAGTGGTCATTACCTAGTGAAAGTCTAGACATTGTCCTTCTAGGAAAAGGCAGAATTCATATTTGGTTGAGACCATTTGGGTACATATTCCTAGTAGAAAATCATCTGAGTGACAGGGCTGTGATCACAAGCAAGCTTGGAGGGGAACTCAGAAAACACATCAGAGCAGCAGCTGTGGAAGGAGCTGGAGTTGTTCAGAACAAACAGGAGCTGCCACAGGCAGTAGAAAGATCAACCCAGAAAATTCATGCACATACTTTACTAAGATTTTTATATGAAACTTTTTTGGGTACATTTTAGAATTGAGCTAGAAACACAGTATTGCATACATTATCAACCAACTTTTACCATATTGAGTCCATTTTGAGTGTGTAACACAGGCTGAATTTGTGGATAATGTTGGGTGCAATATATTTTTTTAAAAAAAATAGACTAGTATTTCTTTCCTAAGAGATTGTACAATGGACATATCAGCATAGGGACTCACCTTTTTCCTCTTGATCAAAGGAATGTAACTTATAACTGGAGGAAGATTGAAGAAGTAACTCTACCTTCTCTATAATGTTAAAGGCATTGGAGGACAGAGAAGTGTTAGTTTTATGGGATTGCCTTGCATATTTCATCTTGGGTGAATAGCTATACCTCTGTTTCTATGGGAGGAGGAGATGGACAAGGAGAATCTCTATCCTGGCTTCCAGAGAGAGCCCACCTGGGTGGAAGCATGTGGGTGTCTTCCATGCTGCCCCTCTATAAAAGTGAGAGGGAATTTCTCAAAGGGAATTACAACTATTTCTCTGAATAGCTATTTTGTGTGACCAGCAATGGACAGATGCTTTACATTTCATTAGCTCATGTGACAAAAACACTTTGAAGTAGGTACAACTTTCCCATTTAACACGTGATGAATCTGAGGCCCACTGAGATCAAGTGCATTGTCCAGAGGATACCCAAATGGTGATTGATCAGTGAAGAATCCAGGTCTTCCTGATGCCCTAGCTTGCTCTCTTTGTACTGTTTCACACCACCTCTCAAGACATTATATTCCAGGTATCTGGTTAGACTGATGGGACATATGAATATCTCATAGTTTCTATTCACTGCTTCAGTGACTGCTGAATGATTGATGTTTTAAAGATAACTCACTGCTACATCTTGAAGAGAAGTCTGAAGCATTAAGGAGAGATGTGATCATTGAGCAAGCTACATGCTAGAGCACAAGATGGGGCTCTGCCTCTCCCCCCACCATACTTCTGCATTGCAACAGTGCCCATGTTTGTTCCCTGCATGGGGAACACCTCTCCCACCAAACTAAAGCACATGAAGCACAGGCCATAACTGTGATGTTTCCCTCTCTATTCCTGGTGCCTAGCAATAAGTATTTGTTGGATCCACAGGTAACATGTATGATTTAAGTCTACTTAGCATGATTTTTCAAACAAATAGTTCTGTCCCTTTTGACACATAGTCTCACAGTTTGTATAATTTATTCATAGAGTTTTTTTTAGTCTACTAATAAATTCGTATGGGACATAGTCCCTTTGTATACTGTGGAATCCACCACCATAAAGTATTCACAAGAAATGACTTCAAAAAAATCTTGTTCGGGGTTATGTTGATTATGAATTTCTGAATAGTTATCCCTGGGCTTCTCTTTGTCTCAGAATATACAATGTAGGGTATCAGCATCTTTTTATATTAGGACACTTAGCAATTCTGAGTTAAGGGTTGGGAGGTAGTGGGAGAGGGAAAGATATCAGAAATCTCTATTACCTCAAGCTCAAATACTTCACACACTCAGGAGGTAAATCTTGGCACAAATTTTAGCAAATACATGCATGGCATTTATACATTGTTTATGTGTCTGGATGATATGAGGTTCCACGAACAGGGCCCCCACATCTGCTCTGTGTCTTTCTACTGCTGTGAACCTGATGCACTTTCATTTCTGTTTATCTCCCTTAATAAAATTGAGACATACCTGCACACCACCTGACAAGTCATTTTTTGTGTGGGCTTGCAGCCCTCCACTGAAATGACGGCTCCCCTCCACACACCGAGGCACAGCCTATGCAGAACAGGAAAAGGGCCTCTAGAGAGCTTTGGTGCCACCAGTTTCTTTAACTTTTGCCAACCCACTTTGCAAGTGTTCTCAAAAGTCACTTATTCCCTCTGCGGGTGTGAAGAAATCCTGTGCAGTTCAAGGGTTTGTAAAATCACATGAAACAGAACTGAAAGCTGTTCTGGCAAAGCAACCACAGTCCAAATTAACTATGTCATCAAACCACATCCTGGCTTAAATGATATTATTTACACCCAACTGTACTTGACTAGTCTCGAAGCCGTCTGTTGAGCACCACCTCTTGCCACAACAATGACTCTTAGCCCCTCTCCTTTGTGTGAGGACAACAAAAATTGCTCTTATAAACCTCTGTGCTTGAGCCCACAATGAGTACATTTCACACAGAAAAAATGTCCCTAATGTGGAAGTGGATGAAATTGCTGGGATTTCTGGACATGCCACATAAACTCAGAAGTTTGTGGATTAAGAGGCAGAAAGAGAGGTCATTGCCTTCTCATCCTTTTCAGTGTGGCTGAAAAGAGAAAACGTAGGAGTATACAGCAATAAACAGCATTACTAGGCTCATTGTTTTAAATCATAATGTAGGAGAAAGAACAGCACCCATTTCTCAGGCTTGGTGAGGGGTTCTGGGAGAAGATATATGCAGGGATCTTAGCACAGCCCCTGGTGGATAATGAACTCCCAACAAGCAGCCATCACTGTACAAGGTTATAAGGGAGGCTGCACAGTGTGTGCAAGTTAGGAGAGTGGGCTTTACATTCCATGGGATGAAAATAAATGTTAGGAGTCTAGACCATTCTCAGGCAGGCAATAGGTGCTGGGGTTCTGTTGAAGGCCGCCCTGCCTGGTCTCAGGTAGCTGTGACCCCCTGTGATTTAAGGCTGAGTGAGAGACCTCCAGACCAGGAGCCACTAAGGAGATAAAACTTATTCCCCTGGTATGAATGCTACCTGTTCTGTGCCTGGCCTTTAATGCTTGATCAGTTAACCAATGACGGGCAACAATTATCTAAGGTGGAGAATGGACCTAAGACAGGTGCTGACCACTTAAAGGCCTCTGGAATGAGACTCATGAGGCTGTGGAAATGAAGGGGCTGTGGAAGGGAAGGGGTGATCGATATCAACCCCTGGCCCCTCTTAGCCTGAGTCTTTGTACTTAGATGTGAGAAATCCTAGTCTTCTGTTCTTCTCAGGGCTAAGCAAATAGCCAAAGGGGCAGCTCAGACTGGAGACGGTGGACCCCCGGGGTAATCAGGCCTGGGACTTAGAATATGCAAGATCCTGTGAGATCTGTTTGCTGAAGGATGTTATTAACTTAGAATTTGAAGGCACAGACAGGAAACCAAAACTAGCCGTTTGCGCCATGTATCCTTTCATATGATAAAACTCTAATCTCTGCCCGGAATCACAACAGGGACCCTGTTAGCATCTTTGTAAGTTACCTCTTCCCTTTGATCCCTTCTGCCAGACTATGAATCCACAAACTGTATCTACTTTCTCAATAAGAACCCACAGGGCTCTCCCCACTAGAGAGTGTAGCCATGTCCTCTGTATCCCCACAGATTCATGGAAGAATTCTGTGTATTACATGTGTTTAATGAACATCTGCAGCCGAGATGAATACTGCAGGATGCCCGGGATGGTAATTCTTTCACAGGGTTCCAAGCCAAAGTGCCCCTTCTTTGATAGCTCTCATCTAAGACATGTGATCTCACGTGATACATTTTCCCTGGGGCCTAAAAGTTTCCATGTGACTTCTTTATGTACAGATTAAAAGTATAGTACTTGCATTTTGATGCCTCAGTCTAATGTTTGATGATCTTACTATTTGGTTTAAATATTTTGTGCTTTGTGTTTGTATTTATCTGGAGTGTGGTGGAGATAAATATAGAACCTTTGTATTTTAGTGACATAAATCTGAAGTCATTTTAGAGTATCAGATAAGAATACCTATTTCTTGTTACTGTCCTGCAAATAGAATTAATTGGCCTTCTTGGTAAAGAACATGATTGCCTTCTAAGTCTGTCGGGCTTCTCAACCTCATCCCCACACTGGAAGACTGTATAGCTCACTGGTGAGAGCAGCAGCCATGCTTTGGCCAGAATAACTGCCCTAATGGTTCCAAGATTCTCCCCTCCAGTCCCTTAATGCTGAAAAGAGTAAAAATGACTGCCCAGGGTCTGTGTCTGGGAGAGTAGCCAGAGCGGCTTGCCAAGTGCAAAATTGTTTGCAAGGATCAATGTTTAGCTAAAAAAATTTTGTACAAAGTTCTCATTTTTATTCTCTTCTGTATCCACGTTTATTCAAAAATTGATATTATAATTGTTTGACTTATTTCCCCTCAACACAAAATTTTTAAGTAAAGTTAAGGATGCTAGAAGATCTATATTAAGCCCACAGTTTCACTGACTCCCAGCGTACAGCATTGATTTTGGGATTATAAGATATAAGAGATTTGAGACTGTAAATCTTAAATTCTTAATCATTCTTTTATTTTATGTTCAAACTAAACCAGATCTATCTGTGAATAGGTGGGAAGGAAGTTCGGTACAGTTTTTAGAAAAATTCAGGAGCACACTCCTGAGGTATCAATCAGGTATATCATTTCCCATGACTGTGACATCCTGGGGGAGAGCCCTGTGTTGGGTTAAAACAAAACAATCCAGCTTTAGTTATCATTCAGTTATTTAAAGACAGCCTCTGCCTCCTGCTCTCATTTATGCTCTGACAGTGAAAAATACTATATGTTTCAAGCAAAAATATTTTAAATGATCTTTATGCGGCAACTTCCCTTGGACTGGATAAGCAGGGAATCTTCACTGTGTGTTGGAGGTACTTTTCTAACCCTCTTCCAGTGTGCATAATGAAACGGCCTTAATTCTGCCTAAGAAAACTTTATTCATTGAAAAAAATATATATATGAACAGGACCCCATATCTTACCAGTAGGATAGATATACCTATATCATTTATATCTATATCTACATCTGTATCCATATCCATATCTATATCTAATGTAGATGTAGATAACACACACACTCCGCCATATATTAGATACTAGAAATACCAGTAAACCAGTAAAACATCAATAAACTGTACATCAGGCCTGCTGGTCCAGGACAGGAAAAAAGGTGGTAAAGAGGTAAACACATGAATGAAGTAATTTCAAAAACTGATGTGTGCGACAAGGAAAAATGCCGAGGATATAATTAAGTTTGCCTGCTTTTGATTGGGAGGTCAAGGACAGCCTCTCTGCAGAGGCATCATTTAAATCGTGATCTTAATGATGAGAAGCCATACACATGACTATCAGTGAGAGGAGATTTCCAGACAAAGGGAAGGCCCTGAGGTAGAGTCAGCTTGGGTTCTTTATGGGGAGCCCAGAAAAGACCGACATGGCAAATCCCTGAAGAGAAGATTCTGACACAAAGTGGGAAAGGTAGGCAGAGGCAGATCATCTGGCTTTTGTTGCCATGGTAACATGGCTTTTATTTTAACAGCAATCAGAAACCACTGAAGGACTTTGAATAAGAGGGAAATACCGTGTGAAGGGTTTGAGAAGATCATATTGACAGCTGAGTAGAAAGTTACAGGGACAGTTAGAAATATCCAGGTGTGAGCAATAGTGGCTTACACCATAGTGGCTGCCCTGAAGAGGGACAAGTGTCTGGGGTAAGCATATGAACATGGAGCCAATCAGACTCATTGCTGGACTGGAATGAGAAGAATCAAGTAGTGCCTACAGCAAACAGCACTAGCCAGTAGAAATGGCATTCAGGCCACACATGTAACTGCTTTCTAATAGCCATGTTAAAATTAATTTTGATGACATCTTAAACATGTTGGCTTAAATAAAATATATTTTAATATGTAATCAGTATAAAAATTATTATTGAGATTTTTACATTCTTTTCTTTTCATACTATGCCTCTAAAATTCAGTGCCAGTTTTGCATTTACAGTCCCACAGTTCATTCCAGCTCCATGTCCAAGCACTGAATCCCAGTATTTTGGGTAGTGCAGGCCTAGCTGGCCTCAACTCAGAGCCTCCTGGAACCCAGCTGGTGCACTGGCCAGGTTTCGCCCCTCAGACTGAAGTTCTTTTCTTCCCAGAAGGTAGGAAGGCTGTGCTTTTTGCCTCAAAACGGTGTTGTGAAACACTTGTTTTTCCTGTTGACAGCCACATAAAAAAGCTTCATGAGTATTTGTTTAGTTCAGGAAAAAGTGGTCAGGATCCTGCCCATACAAGGGCTGGGCTTCCCCACACAGAAGGCAGAACCATTTGCAAAATCAGGTCTTGGAGTCTCTCTTGTTTGCCTTGTCTCAGCGTCTCCAGGTTTGTGGATCTCCTCTTGCCACAGGGCCAGTGGGCAACAAACATCAATGAATAAAGGAACAGAAATGGACTAGTTGTGTGCTTGGGCACACCGAAGGAATTTTGGGAACAAAAAGTTGGTATAAACCCACAAATTTCACAATTACACACAAGAGAGTACTCTGTATTCACATTTCAGGTGACAATTTCATTTAACAAAAACATCCTACTTCATTAATTTAATGTTAATTTTAATTATGTTGCTTTTGCAATTTTGTTCATTTTTAAGTGTGTAGTTTATAGTTATATCAGAGCTAGAATCATCATTATACTTTTATACACACACACACAGTAAGTAAACTGACATTGCCTTTCCATGTGAAGGTTTTTCTTTTCAAAAAGGGGTCTTTAAATTCACCAACTCAACTACACGGTGTTCAAGGTGATAAATAGCTTCCAGAAGCTGAGCGGGCAGATGCCCATGAAACCACCCACGGTGTTTTGACCCCATGCCCATGAGCTGTGCTTTCACAGTTATAACTGAAATGCCAACTGTGTGACTTGAGTGATTAACTAGAGTTCCCAGTAAGTCTTAAGTTCTTCATCTGGATATGTTGATATTTACTTTAGTATTATTTTACCTTTGATGCCATATTTAGTTTTGAATATTTAATGTCATATAAGAAAGGAAAAGCCCTTTTAACCCTTAACAATGTGAATTAAAGTACTGTATTTTGGCTACTTCAGGATTTTGGAAACATTACTGGATATTTAACCACCCTTTAAAAATATTTCTATAGGAATGTATTTCTGAGTTCTAAATCATGGATTTTTAATATTAGAATACTTCAAATTAAAAACCTCCAAAAGACAAAATTTGCTAAAGTTCTAAATTGTGTGTGTGTGTGTGTGTGTGTGTGTGTGAGAGAGAGAGAGAGAGAGACAGAGAGAGAGATTCTCCAAACCATCAGAAGGGAATATATCACTTAATATAATTCAGCACTAAAGATCATCTAGCCATGGTCTCCATATCTCATTCTTAATGGCACCAGTTGAACTTGCTAAAAATTCAAACAGCAGGGCTTCACTCCAGTGGAGATCCGTAGTTAACTCCCTCCCCCAGAGAAGACACAATACTATGCGTTGTGGGTGACACCACCTGTTGGGATTGGACTAGCCACCTGCTCTGGGTCAGAGTACCTGGCCCTTCAGAATAACAGCAGCCATTGCTGCTGAGTCCCTACTTGAGGCAGATCCTTACAACTCATTAAATAATCCATTGGTGTTTTAGGCATGTCAGAGATGAGGAAACGAAGGTTTGGAAGAACCAAGCCCCTTACCCACTGTTAAACAACTAGTCACTAGTCAAGGGGACAGCTGGGACATGAAGCCTATCTGACTCCAAAGGCTGCTACTCCATCATATTTGTTGCCTGGTAAGCATTCATGCCCGAACCTTAACCCTCTGCTGAATGAACTGAAGTAACCAAAAGGGTACCTTGGTTGCAGGTAACTTTATTCCCAAACCTGCAAAGCGTGGCCTAGTCACATGATGAAGTTCTGGCTTCATAGCTAAATTGTGTTCTCTTCCACCCACGATCATCCATTGTCATCACTAGTATGGCCTCTGCCAGACTTGTACATGACTCCAAAGTCTCTGCCCTCTGTCTATTTTTGGGTGAGTGAGCTTGACAAATGTTTTCATTTGAGAAGGCAAGCTGCCTCACTGTGCTTGGTAGAGTGGTGCTGCTAGGTTTAGCTTAGTCATGAATACTTTGAGCTGATTCTGGTCTAAGTAATTGTCGGATAGACTCAGACAGATTAAACTCATGGATTCAAGGGTCAGTGACACCCCTGCTCAGGACAGAGGGCAGCCCATGAGGGTTAGGACATTCCTCCCAGCAGTGGCAGGCTGTGGGAGCTGTATGAATGGATACATTGTTTTGTTTTGGAGATTACTCCTATTATAAGAGACTGAGAAGAAACCCGAATTAGAAGTCAGTCTGGTGCAGCTAGTATTCATCTTATCCAGCCTGTTGGCAGCTCATGTTGGATGATGGGTAAATAGATGTAGGTGTGCCTACAGAGGTCTCCTGAGGATTGCGGGGCCGGGGGGAGGGGGCGCAGATCTGTAAAATAAAACAAAAATCCAGCTGCAGGTATAACAGTGAAGACATAGAGGCTAATTGGGAAAATAAAAACACTCATGTAAAACTAAAACAGTGACAGGGAGATATCTTGGAGATCTTCTTGCCTAGAAGATTGGCTATCTCAGCTATACTTTTCTCCTACAGAAGAGGACTTCCCATAGAATTATATGATTATTTTATACTCTCATAATGGTTTTCCTTTGAAAGGCGAGTTAGAGTAGAAAGTCAGCATGAACCATATTTAGGCATGGAGGAGGAGACTGATGGGCAAACAGTAGCTTGAAAACCTACAGGGAAAAAAAAAAAAAGAATGGATGAATAGCTGTGATGGGGACAAAAATGTACCAACACAGAGTTTGTTCTGTTTTACCATTCCCCAGCCCTTTAAAATAACTTTTTCTAAGCTTGTGCACTTTCTCTTCTTTTCAGTGTTGAGGATATTTTCTCTGCTGGTCCAATTTGTAAGATTCTGTGATGCAGAGCTTGGGGAATGTGTGTGTGTATGTAATATACAAACACGTGTATATGTATAGAGATATGCACTTACATGTACACATGAGTAATGTGTATAAGGCATTTCATGTACATACACCTCTATGTGTGCTTCTGTGTAGATGTATGTCTGTCTCTTTGTCTTGATCACATGGCCTGAAGGTTAAAGAGAGCTTCTGGTAAAAGCTTTAAAATAAGGAATTTGGAGAGGTTCTGAAGTAGTTGTGGAGTTTATGAATTGAAGATAAAAGGAAAGATTTTAAGTACCATTCTGGGTTGTAAATTAGGGTTCCACTAATGTTCTTCAAGAGATGTAAGACTGAAACTTCTCAGGTGCTTGGGCTGATGGACCTGTGTCTCTGATGTGACAGTACCAGGAATAGTCACATGAGGCCCCACCACCCCTGTCCCCAACACCCACATCCCCTCTCTGAGCATGCTGTCTACATTTTACTGCACTGGTAAACATGATTGGTAGGTAGGGCATTGGGAAAAGGGAAAAAATACTTTTTAGAACCAAAAGTAGTTTAAGTTGATTTTCCAGAAAACAAATTTCTTTTTTGGCATTCCTAAAAATACAATCAAACTGAGAGAATATTTGAGAGGAATGGACAGGGAAATGAAGCCATTGTCCACTCAGCTGCCTGCTCATGGAGCTTTATGAAATACTTCCTTTCAAAGGAAAGAGCGAAAGAGAAATGAGCTGTGAGACTAAGTGTACATGTTGCTAGTGAGAATGGGATGTCTACATCAGGAAAGATTTTTGGATGGGCTGCCCTTTTGGCTTTGACTCTGATTTGAATAAGTTCCAGAAAGAGAGGGATGAGCTGCATGGGTATGCGTACGCCCTTCACTCAGTGCCCCTTCTGGTGCTGCCTCGCAGGATGACACTGATTGCTCTCCAGTAGCAGAGCTAAGGACTGGTCACTGATATGAGGATGAAGAGCTTTGCTGAACCACTAAGTTGGATTTTATGGATCTTCAACAATCATTTATAAAAGAACTTGATGGTAGATTACATATTGTGGCATGTTCTTATTTATGATAGACTATTTCAATTTGGAAGAGAATTGCTATTAGTTAATTCTATCTCTAGATGTACCTCCAAAAAATCTAGACATTGTAAGTTTCGTGCACTACATGTCTGTAGAAGTTTGCTTTGTAAGGATATAATACAGGAGTGGGCAAAAGTAGATTTTCAGTTTTAATACAAATGAATAAAACAATGATGAATAAATAATAATACAAGAATGAACTCTGTGTTCCACCTACCCACAACTGTAAACCTTCTTTTGCCTACCCCATACAAATTTTAACAAAGTAGGGAATAAAAAATATTAAAATAGTTCCTTTGTGTGTCAGAAAAAGGAAAAAAAAAACGGTATATGCGTGTGCCCGTGTGCAACAGCAATTAACTGCTTTTGGAGAACTGTTTCTCTAAATATGTCAGGCAGGAGCAAACTGTAACAGCAGGGAGAAGAAACCCAATTGAGGGGTGCATGACACCATCTACAAAGGGTGAGAAATTACTCCATCAAACCGGAGAGTACTGAAGTTAAACAGGTATCAAAATTACATACTCCCTGGAAGAATGGCTTATCCTGGGAAATTGACTACCATGCAGGAGGTGGGGAAGGAAACAGCTGCCTGTGTAATTTCAGCCTGTCACCGGTAAGTACAGCTGTATAGTCAACATGCTAATAGCAAAAAAGGGGCCTGTCTGCTGCACACTTGGAAGGAGCCAGCTGACGAGCCATCTGCATGCGTTAGTAAAGAACCAAAGTCCCTTCCCAGCTCTTAGCACACTACTAGAATTCTGCAAGACAGCTCTTCTTTAAAAGCAGTAAATTTCTTTACATATATTAGTATCAATTACAAAAAATGTCCATGGAACATAGTATGAATGAAAGTATTCAATAAAACTTGGAAGAAATTGCAGGCAAGTGGAACATTATAATAGTTCAGAGCTGCCACAACTGGTAATGGCACATCACCATGGGTACATAATGACAGCACAGGTAAAGAGAGATGGGGAAGGTGAATTGGTCACAGTCCATTGGTAAAACTAGCCACATGGCCCTAACCTCAGTGTCGGGGGTGGGGGTGGGATGCAGAGGGATGTATGGCTGTCTGGGAAGCATTCAGCTCAAAGTCCAGTATCTCTTGCTAATGCCCCATAACTAGTCTTTCAGGTTTGGATGTGGCTCTTCTTGGTTTAGGGATCTAAGAACTAAAAAACCAATTGTCTGCTTCTCCTACTCATCAGTATCCATGGTAGACAGGATAATCACAGCAAACACACTTATTGAGATTCCAAATAATTCTCTGTGACTTGGAACAGGAAAGAATGGAGTCACCTAGCAGTCCCTGATCCCCAGGAATTTGACACCTTCCAGATGTTGGAAGGCAGCCTATCCTCCTGGGTGAATCCTTAATGAGGTTCTCTAAAAGGAGTTCCTTTGCCCATTGATCTCCAGTGGACCCTGGCCTGGCCCTCTAGGGGATTCCTCCCTTTTTCTTTTTTGGTGATGACTGAAGTAGGCATGGGGTAGCATTCCCTCCTCAAGAGCAGGACAGGTTTCCAGTCGACTTCCTGTTTGTGGGAGGGACAGATCTGAGACTCCTTGTAAGCTGCAGACAGAGGTCTTTTACTCCCAGCATCCAGGTTTTTTGGCAATACATTTTTCTTAGGAATTAAGTTGGCTTCTGATAATTGATTCTGGTATATCCCGTGAGTCAATAACCATACTTGCATATTTGGAGACTATTTTCAAATGTGGCATTTACCTTCTCTTCTTTTTTTTTCTTCTTCCCAAATTAATGAACAGACCATTGAGGCTTTGGGGAACAAAAAGTAGGAAAGCCACATTTCATCTCCCCTGCCTGTTAAAAATTTTTTTCAAGAAAAGGGCCTGAGGATTATAATGTATAGCTTTCAAACATAGGGAAGACAAAGATGAATAACAGTAGAAACAAGACAAAGTGTATGAGGAGACATTTAATAAAAAGACAGGCAACTGACCAATAAATATAAAAATATACATATAAATATAAGAAAAATAAATATAAGAAAAACATGTTTATCATCGCAAATTTTAAAAATTATGAGATATATTTTCTACTTATTAGCTTGGTATAGATTTAAATTTATATACTCGTGTATATTTTTAATAAAAATTATATATATTTAAGGTGCACAGTATGATTTGGTATGAATATACACAGTGAAAGGATTACCACAGCCAAGCTAATTAATGTGCCATTTCACTGTTACCTTTTTTTGTGATGAGAGCACCTGAAGTCTATTCTCAGTATATTTCTGGTATTCAATAGTTTTATTACCTATAGTAATCATGCCTGTACATTAGATATCTGGACTTGTTTATCCTTCCACACCCTTAATTTAGTCTTATTTTATCAAATTTGGAGTTTTAATTAATCATCTGGGATACAAGGCCCTGAATTTGGAGATTCTGTGCATTTCCTGTATTTGCTTTATTTTTGTAAACTGGCCAATTCTTTCCCAGTTCATCTTTCTAGCAACATCTGCATGCGACCAGTGCAGCCACACACACGAATCATCTGTTTTCAGGGCGGCAGGCACACGTCTGGCTGCTGAGCGGGCGCAGGCGCAGGCGCAGGCGCAGGCGTGGGCCACTGCATGGGTTCCCCTGCATACACGGACCCCCACCTCTCTGTCGTCTGATGTCCAGTTGCTTGTTGCCTGCTGCCCAAGCTACGCTAATGTGTATATTTTATGGTTTTTGTTATGACAGCACCCTGCTTCTGGATTCCAATTTCTGTGTAGGGATAATTAATAACAAAATTTCAGAAGTGTAACACAATAAACCCCAAATGGCTCTGCTTCAACTAATGACTATGCAATCATAAATGTGTGTATGATCTTAAAGCTCTTCACAAGTTTCTGTGGAGAATCTGTAGTAAAGCCTAAGAACAAGTGATACACACTTAAGCAGCCAACTGCTAAAATGTAGTTCTCTTATCAACCACAATATGAAGATGCAGATAGTGTCCAAATTCCTTTTGTTTTCCAAAATAACTCAGGACTATGCTCCTGAATGTCTCTCTCTCTAAATTCCTCTCCCTATCACCATGGAGCTGGCTTTGTAAAGGAGCGTGATCTAGTTTGTCAGTGGGCAGGCAGGGTTTTTCCCTGGAGGTTCTGCTAAACCTCTCCAGTCCTACTCTTTGGAGCTGAATCTGATGTTAGGCTAGGCGACCTCACCCCTGACTCTCACCTGAATCTTTTTTTATTTAGAGACAATCTCAATTACTTCCTCCCTGCCCCTTCCCTTAACATTGCTTGCTTTTCAGGTCTTGAATGCTAGAGTGAAAGGAGCTTTAAGTTTTCCCTTATTTAATTTAATTTTAAAAAAATTGGATTTATTGGGGTTAAATGGTTAATACAATTATATAGACTTCTAGTTTACATTCTATAATACATCATCTGAATATTCTCTTGTGTCTTCACCTTCCAAAGTCAAGTCTTTTTCCATCACCATTTATCTACCATTTGCCCTCTTCTCCCCGCACTCCCCTTCATCCTTGTAATTACCATACTGTTGTCTGTGTCTATGCTTCTCTTTTATTTTGCTTATTCCCTTGACCTTTTTCACCCAGTCTGACAGTCCCTCTCTGCTCTGAGAGCTTCTATCTTCTGTATCTGTGAGTCTGTTTCTATTCTGTTTGTTTAATTTTTCTTTAGATTCCATGTATAAATGAAATCATATAGTATTTGTCTTTGAGCGGCTTATTTCATGTAGGGTAATACTCTTCAGGTCCATTCATACTGTCACAAAAGGTAAGATTTCCTTCTTTTTATGGCTGAGTAGTATTTCATTATGTAAATATACCACAGCTTTTTTTATGCACTTACCTAGTGCTGGACACTTGGGTTCCTTCCAAATCTTAGCTATTGTAAATAGCACTACAGTGAACCTAGGGGTGCATATATTCTTTTGAATTAGTGTTTTGGGTTTCTTCAGATATATTCCCAGAAGTGGGATCACTGGGTCATAGGTAGTTACATTTTTAATGTTTTGAGTTAACTCCATGCTGTTTTCTACAGTGGCTGCACCAGTCTGCATTCCCACTGACAGTGCACAAGGGTTGCCTTTTCTTCATATCCTTATCAACAAATGTTGTTTATTGATATATTAATGATAGTCATTCTGATAGGTGTGAGGTGTTACCACATTGTGGTTTTAATTTGCATCTCTCTGATGATAGTGACATTGAGTATCTTTTCATGTGTCTATTGACCATGTGTATGTCCTCGTTGGAAAAGTGTCTAACCAGATTCTTTGCCCATTTTTAAATTGGATTGCTTGCTTTTTAGTGTTTTTTAAAAAGTCCTTTATAAATTTTAGACATCGGCCCCTTATCAGATGTATTATACCATTGATGAATATGTTCTCCCATTCAGTGAGGTGTCTTTTCATTTTGTTGATGGTTTTCTTGGCTGTGCAAGAATTTTTTAGTTTGCTATAGTCCCATTTCTTTATATTTTCTTGTGTTTCCCTTGTCCAAATAAATGCATCAGAAAAAATGGTTCTGGGGCCTCTTGAGAACTACTCTGGTGCAGACCAATGTCGGATGCTGCCTGTGACTAGCCCTGGGAAACCTGTTTGGAGCTACAGAGTGATACATAGTTTGTGGCTGCCTTTGCTGGGTCTGAGTGTTGTGGGAAGGACCAAGCTGTGCACTAAGGCTGGCTTCCACCAGCACTGAATCTGGGGGCAAGTCAGCAAGAAGCCCAAAGTAACCTGAGACCAGCCTTTGCTTACTGGCTACCTATTAGGCTTAATCACTGAAAGAACCTTTGAAAGTCCTTCAGTTGCATAAGAAAGGTTCTCAGTGAGTCATCAGGTTGGGGCAAGAGGTGTTCAAACTGATAGATACAGGTTCAAACTTCAGCACCAGTGTTAAGTCTGAGGTCACTCAGCAAAAGTCCCAGGGTATACCAAGTCTAGCTGCTACCTATCAAGTGCCCAAAGCCATTTTTGGGGGGTCAGGGTCTCAGGAAATCATCTGGGTGAAGCCAGCAGAGTTTACCGATCCTGAGCAGACCAAGAGTTGGCTCTGCACCAGTTTGGGCATGCAAGGGAAAATGGCCTCTTTCCTAGAGCTGCACAACTCAGTCTGTCCCAGATTCTACCAAGATCCTGAGGTCAGCAGGGCAAGGCACTGGGAATTGGGTGGGTGGGGTTAGTGGATCTCCTGTGAGGGGGAGAACCAATCAGACTTGGGGGAAGGAGGGAGGTGTACCCCCTAGAGTCATGTGACTCAGTCACTGACATCCTCTCAGTCTGCCTGAGCCTCCACACCTCACTGTGACTCCTCAGCAGGGTATGAACTCCTAGGATTAGTTAACAGAGAGATTAGAGGATGGGGCTATTTCATTTCCCCAGGCTGATGCCATAAGGAAGAGAGTATTCTATCCAAGAAAAATAGTGTGGGAGGGACTTGGCATAGGGATCCTGGCAGCTGTTTTTTCAGGTCTCTCCCTAGAGCTATAAGTATTGATCCTTCCTCAAGTAGCTCTATCCTGCTCCACCCTCCCTCTGCTGGATCCTGGGATGAGTGGCTGCAAACAAGGTTTGGTGCATTGGCCCTTTGAGAGAGCACCTGTGTTTCTAGCAGACTCCCATCTCTTCCTGGTTGACAGAATCCTCACTGATTTTTATAGTCAGGTGCTATGTAGATACCTCTTCCCAGTTCTGGTGCTCTGGGCTGGGGAGCCCCACATGGAGTTGAGACCCCACACTCCTCATGGGGAACCAGGATAGCTGAGATATTCTTCTAGAATCTCAGCCCCTGCCTGTGGGAATGGGGGTGGCCCTTTTTGCATCTCTGCCCCTCCTTCCAGTCTTGATGTGGCTTCTTCTGTGGCTTTACAGAAGAAGCCTTTGGTTATGAGGCTTCTCTTCTTTGGTTATAACACTTCTCTTCTCTTAGTCCTCAGTTGGTTATTCAGGTTGATTGCTCCATATTTTGGTTGTAATTCCAGTTTGGTCCTAAGAGAAGGTGACTAGTTTCTATGTACTCTGTCACCATGTTGGGGCCTCTTCCCTTATTTAATTTTAAAAATAAGCTGTTTTTTGCTATTTTTGATTTTAAGAAAATGTGTGTGATGATAAATTTCAAAAATACATTAGTACATGAAAAACAGATCTGTTTTATAACCTAAGGATTGCCACTATTAGCATCTTGTATTATTTTCTCTGTTTTTTTTCTAAGCATATCTATTTATATGTGATTTTAATCCATTATAGGTTATTCTGTGTCTTGCTTTTCTTAACAGTGAATCATAAATATGACATTGTATTACTGGGTATTTCTATAAGCATGATTGTTTTATTGAAGTAACATTCACATATTATACAATTAACCATTTTAAAGTATATAATTCAGAGGCATTTATTACATTCACAATGGTATGCAGCTATCTCTAGTTCCAAAACATTTTCATCACCCGAAAGGAAACCATTCCCATTGACCAGTCACTGCCTATTTCTTTAGTTTCCCTGGCCCCTGGAAAGCACCAATCTGTTTTCTGTCTCTATTGATTTACCTATTCTGGATATTTCATGTAACTTGAATTATATGTGGACTTTAGTATCTGGCTTCTGTTACTTTGCATAATGTTTTCAAGGTTCTTCCATGTTTTAGCTTGTGTCAGTATTCATTCCTTTTTAGTGGCTGAAAAAATATCCTACATTTTCTATATTTGGCATGTCACATAATGAATTATTCCCAAGAAGGATCTCAGACTTCAGCCCTTTACTGAGATTTCTGTGGCCTTCTATACATAAGGCCTCTCATTTATCTGACAATGATAGGTGAACTAAACTGTGATATTCTATCTTAATGATAGTGTAGATTCTTGTATTCTGGTTTGTTTATACCTATGTAAACTCTAGAGTTTTCTTTTAACCAGAGTGAGAATGGTTTATCTTTATTGTGGTTTCTAATTGAGGTTGAAACGGGATATTGTCATTCATTTTTTAAATTAGAAAAAAGCATTTCCTTAGTCTTCTAATAATTAGATCACATAATACATATAAAACCCTTTGAATAGTACCTGGCACATAAGTGTTTCATAAATGTTAGTTGTTTTTCCATAAAATTCCCAATTTCCATTCTGTCACCCCCACCTGTGTTCATTTACCTGTATGATATAGTCCAGCCGGGGCTGAGAGATAAGGGCATGCTATTAAGAAGGCCACTTCAACAAGCAACCCAATTAAAAAATGGGCAAAGGATTTGAACACACACTTCTCCAAGGAGGACATACAGAAGATCCAAAATCACATGAAACGATGTTCAATATCACTAGCTATCAGAGAGATGCAGATTAAAACCACAATGAGGTACCACTTCACACCAGTCAGAATGGCCATCATAAACAAAACAACAGACAACAAGTGTTGGAGAGGTTGTGGAGAAAAGGGGACACTAGCGCACTGTTGGTGGGACTGCAGACTGGTACAACCACTGTGGAAAACAGTATGGAACTTCCTCAGAAAACTAAAAATGGATCTGCCTTTCGACCCAGCAATACCACTGCTAGGATTATATCCTAAGAATCCTAAAACACCAATCCAAAAGAACCTTTGCACCCCCATGTTCATAGCAGCACAATTTACAATAGCTAAGTGCTGGAAGCAACCTAGATGCCCATC
>PVIA01002717.1:0-196158 GCA_004024845.1 Tonatia bakeri
GCAGCCCGTGCTCAATCCACTGAGCTACACCAGCCAGGGCTAATAGTTCTTTTTCTAAAGATTTTATTTATTTACTTTTAGAGAGAGGGAGAAAGAATGGGAGAGAAACATCAATGTGTGGTTGCCTCTCGAACGCCCCCTATTTGGGACCTGGCCCGCAACCCAGGCATGTGGCCTGACTGGGAATCGAACTGGCAACCCTTTGCTTCGCAGTTCGGCACTCAGTCCACTGAGCCACACCAGCTAGGGCTCTTTTTGTGTTAACCCGTTTTGTGAACTTGGCTCTGAGCTTTCCCCCTGAAATGGAAAAGGTGTGCGAGGTGTCAGGTCTGGCTGTTGTCGTGGATATGTGGCCTGGGGAAGCTGAGGGAGAGCAGCAGCCCTACACTCTGTTGTCGTGAACAACGGGGCGAGGCTGGCATTCCCTCCTGCCTTAGTCTGGCGAGAGACCGAAAAAGATAAACATTTCAGATTCTTTATAATCAGGTTTTGGGGAGCAATGTACAGTGTTGTAAAAGGTACGATTCTTATTTTAGCGTTTACAGTTGATAGGCAAGTAAGAAATTTGCTCTTGAAAGTATTTGGTTTGTTGCCAGTAAAATAGTGAGATTGTTTCTCTTCCTTTGTGGAACCCCTTTAAAAAAATCAGTTTATAACAAAGAAAAAAATATCAGTTTTATTGAGGTCTAATTTACATAAAATACTCCCATTTTATGTATACATTTAGATGTTTTAAAAAATGTTTTAAATTTTTCATTTACAGTTACCATACAGTATTATATTAATTTCGGGTGTAAAACATAGATGAGCTTTGACAGATGTATGCAGTTGTGTAACCCACCACAATCAAGATATCCTTGTGTTCCTTCTTTTAAAAGTGATATACTGACATTTTTAAGAAATGTGTTATGTCTGTTACTTTTCTCTTTCTCTGTCCAGATGATGACAGTGAGCCTATTTTGGGGCAGTGGTTTGAAGAGACCATCTCCCCCAGTAAAGAGAAAGTGGCCCCTCCACCTCCTCCCCCGCCCCCTCCACTGGAGAGTTCCCCTAGAGTTAAAAGCCCCAGCAAGCAGGCCTCTGGAGAAAAGGGCAACATTTTGGCCAGCCGCAAAGATCCTGAGTTGGTAAGAGTGGATTTCTGAGGCTTAGGGGAAGGAGAAATGGGGAGAAAGGGTGTGAAAAGCAGGTCGTTCGAATGAAACATTTTCTAGGAGGGATAAGTGTAACATTTAAAGATATTTTTACGTAGGACTTTGATGTGTTGGTTATGTTTGATTAAGTAACATGTACTCTTGGTGTTTCTCTGATTGAGGGTTAGTATAACATAGTGTTTGGAGTTAGAGGTGGGTTTCAATCCTGCTTTTCTCATGTCCTGGCTTTGTGACGCTGGGTGGGAATCTGGACTGCTCTCAGCCTCAGTTATGTCCTTTATTGCGTGGAGGATTGTACCTGCCTCTAAGTGTTGTGAGGAGTCAAAGAGCCCTTTGCGTAGGTTTGGTGCGTGGGAGTCCCTGCTAACGGTCTTTCCAGCTAGTGTTCATTGATGGCGTGCTCGGTGAAAGCCCCTGTTCTGAAGCTGTGTCAGCAAACACGTCAGGTACAGTCCTCACTGTCATACAGCTTAACCTGGTCAAGGGTCTGGACGTTAAATGTTGACACAGTAATTCAATTTAATTTTAATGAAGACATAAAGAGCGGGAATTCTATAATGATAACACAGGCTTCAGAACGGAATGTATCGATAATGTCCAAGAGCTGGACAAATACAGGATCTCAGAGGAGAAAGAAATGAGTCAGTCTCTGTGGAAGTCCCCCTCGCCATGCGGTGTTTTGTGAAGTCTTACACTGAACCGGTAGACCGTTCTGTGTAACTGGTGGAATTACAAGGGAAGGGCTATCATAATCAAACTTAGTTTTGCTGTAGGTGACTTAAAATCTGATTTTTAAATTCATTGTATTTATTGCATGAGGCCTATGGGCATATTTCACTTCCTGTTTGTATTCAGGATTTGCAGGGGCTCTGGACTTCTGGACCTGATATCAGCTCTTTTTGTTTGTTTGTTTGTTTTAGTTCTTAGGTCTGGCTTCCAACATTTTGAACTTCATCACCTCTTCCATGCTGAACTCTCGGAACAATTTTATCCGAAACTACCTGAGTGTATCTCTCTCAGAACACCATATGGCTACCCTGGCCAGCATCATTAAGGAGGTGGACAAAGATGGACTCAAGGGTCAGTTGACAGGGTGTTTTTTCTTGTGGAGTTTGGCTGTAGGCAGGGTGGCACATACACTCAGTAGCCGCTTGAATGATTGGTTTTCCTGTGTGTCTCCCAGGTTCATCAGATGAAGAGTTTGCTGCCGCACTCTATCATTTCAACCACTCTCTGGTCACCTCTGACCTGCAGTCACCTAACCTGCAGGTTTGTATGCTTGATGTCCAGGGAGGCCGAGAGCTCTCTCCGTCAGCTCTCGGCAGGCTGCGGTTCTTGTTGCTAAGCAACACCGTTCGTCATGGGATCCCCACAGTGGAGAGTGCTGAGAGGATATTCTAGTATGACCTCTGCCTTAATTAGGATCATTTAAGGAAAAGGAATTGTCACTCAACAAATTTAAAGAAAAGGGAAAACTACAAGAACTAACAACTCCCAATGACTATTCTAGTAGAAAAATGGACAAAATAAACAAGTGGGCAATTTTAAAAAGAGAGAGATATATATGTATTCATATATATGGATATATATGTATCTTTATATCCAGGATGTGTATACATGGATATAAATATATCCCCAACAAACGTAGGAAATGTTTGTCATTAATAATCTAAAAAATACAAATTAAAAGGCGTGTTTTAAAGGAATCAAATTATAGGACATAGTTGCTGTCATGTGCATTCCTGCTTGCAAACCCACCACAAAAAGGAAGTCTAGGGTCTTGTTTGTGGACTTGCAAATCTTACGATTTTCTCTCCCCACTGAAGTAGCTGATGTCTTGAATTCTGAATCTGAAATTTCTCATTTCATTAGTTTTATATGTATTTATCCTTGTGTTTATAGTTTTTAAATTTAAAAAGTTATTTTGTCATTTCTAGTTTTTATGGCAAATGACACCGTGCTCTACGCGGCCCTTTCAGGCCTTTTCCACTCAGTGTTGCTGAGACTGTGTTGCCAGGATCCACCCACATTTTTGCATGTCTTTGTAGTTCTTGTTTGGGCTGCTGCCTGGTATCCCACTGACTTTGTGACTGTCCCAGTGTCTTCATTCCCCGCTGCCCCACCCACGGGCCCTTGGGTCAGGTCGGGTGGAATCACAATTCCAGGTGTTGCCTCGATCTTTCTTGAGTGTCTCCCCTGTTCTCTTGGGACTGTGAGTAGGAGTGGAGTTGACAGGTCGTGGAGTGTGTGACCTCAGGCAGATAATGCCCAATGACTCTTCTGCGCAGCTGTGGCAACTTGTACCCCCACTGGCAGTGTGTCAGAGCCCTCGGATTCTCATTCCCTCCCAGCGTTTGCCAGCGTCAGGGTTCGTGGTGACCTTCTTATGTTCCGAGTCGGGGCTTCTCCGTCTTGAGCGTGAGCATCTCTGGGGGGTTTGTTAAAAATGCTGGTTCTTAGTTACCATGACACTCCCTTCCCCCAGCAGAATTTGGTAATCTCCAGTAGTCTGCTTTACTGTTTTGAACACTTTTTTTTGTGACTCTTAAGATTCTTTTGGTGGATTCTCAGAATTAAAACACAATTGAAAGGCTTGCACTTGCCCTCAAAGGGACAAAATCCAGGACGCTATTTCAGGTTAAAATTGATTCTCATAATCCCAACCTATTCCAGAAATTCTTAAAATTTTTCTTTTGTTGTTGAAAAATAGAAGCTATTTATATTTACCTACTGTTACATGAAGGCATTTGTGGGGGGTAAGAGGGGGAACATAAATCGAGTAGAAAAGTTGTTGATGTATGTGAGGTGAAGAGAAGGAAATGCTTCGGTTAGCATGCGGCCGGCTGTCCTGCCAGTTACCAGTCGCTTGCCCAGATCTGAGTTTATTTACGAAGTTTCAAAGTTCATAGACTAGATCTTTTCCTGCTTAAACTCATTCAAATAATGGGGAAGAAATATTTTTTTCTGGAGAACAGTTAAGATTCCTCGAATAGTGTTGTCCTCTTAGCATTGTAAAGATAGTTACAGACCTTGTGTGGACATGCAACCTGGTTGCCTGTAGCTACTGACATCATGCAGAGGGAATCCTCACACCTCCCTTTTTGTTCTGTCTCCAAACATGGGACTTTGGAATTCTTGCCCTGAATTTTACAGCTGCAGTGGGGGAAGGTGCAGCACAGCCAGCGTAATCTTGCATCTGCTGCTGGGTGCCCTGCTGTGGACATTGTTTCTTTGGGGGACGCACAAATACACAAAGCCACGTTACCCAGGTGCCTGACTGATGTCTTACACGCACACAGTGTGCCCTCAGGGAGGTTGATGAGATGTGCCTCAGTCTGTGCCAGCAGACAGAGGTCAGCTGTGTCTTAAAAGTTATCGTCAGCTGTCTGGGAAATAAAGAACTGCGGTTCTGAGTAAGATTAGTAGGCCTGTTCCCTACTTAGAGAAGAAATTGAAATCTACTTCTTGACGACTTCGAACATATTGGGAAGAGGACACTTTGCCGAGCGGCTGTGGGACAAGATGTGCCCGGCTGGCGCGGCCCCGCTGCTGTCTCACGTGCGCCTGGTAGAGCAGTCTGCTGAGGTGCTCTGTGTCTCCTGACGGCCAGCGGGGAGGCAGGCTTCGTCTGGTTTCTCACTGGTGCTCTGCTCCGCCGGCCTTTGCTGACTGATTAGCTGTCTCTACCCCTGCTCTTCAGAGAGGAGCTTGGGGGTAGGGCTGAAGGTTCCCGTCCTCTAATCACTTGGTCCTTCTGGCAGCCAGCCCCCATCCTGGAGCTGTCTGGGACTGCCTATCTAGGGCCTCACCTCTTTAGCATAAACTCAGGTATTGCTGAAAGGAGCATATTATGATTAACAAAAGAAGCTTCTTTCACCCCTATCACTAAGGAAATTACCCGAGTTTTAGGCTTTCTGTGCTAGGAATGGAATTAAGACCAAATACATCTTTTATATGTCCCCACATCACAGGGGGGCTATTTAAAGATGAAGTGCTGGGTGGAGGTGGGCGGTGGTGACCACAGCTGCAGAGTGCGCATGGACTCAGTACTTTAGAACTGCGTGCTTAAAAACAGTTAAAATGGCAGTTTTTAAAGAATTTATGTATTTATTTTAGAGAGAGGGGAAGGGAGGGAGAAAGAGAGAGAGAAACATCACTGTGTGGTAGTGTCTCGTGCACCCCCTACTGGGGACCTGGCCTGCAACCCAGGCATGTGCCCTGACTGGGAATCGAACTGGCCACCCTTTGGTTTGCAGGCTGGCATTTAATCCACTGAGCCACACCAGCCAGGGCTAAAGTGATAAATTTTATGTTATTTTATCACAAAAGAATCACCTTGCACTTTTAGTACAGTTTGTTGCTAGGACTGCTAATCATTAGCCTCTATAGTTACTATTTTGTTACTATTAGTATATTTTTATTATATTTACTGTTACTGATAGAATTCTGATAATTTAATAATATTTAGTGGTGATCTAGGTTCATTCATTCGGTAAGTATTCATTGAGCATTTTCTATGTGTGGACACTGAAGGAATAGCCGATTTGAACTACTGTGGGGTTAGGAGAGAAAGGGGAGGTTTGGTGTGAGTAGGGGACCTGTTGAGAGATCGTGGGAAATTATTTGCATGGGATGAGGACATAGGGAGGAGGAGTGTAAGGTGTTGCCAGGGGTTTACGTCTCTGGTGGAGGCTGGCAGGACACTGGTCTGTACTGGGAACAGGGAGTCAGGAAGGAGAGCTGGCTTGGGGGTAGTAGGAGTGGTGTTCAGTGCTCAGTCAGCACACTCCCAGGTTTAAGTCAGCTCAAAGCTTGTGTTGACTCACGGGTTACTCACTCACTCCATATTTACTCAGAATGGTCTTTTGGGTTTTACATGAGGCACTGTTTGCCATTTTCTCTTTGTTTTTAAACACAGAAACAACTCTCTGAGTTGATATCAGCTTACGGACACGACTTTTTTTCAGTCGTTATGGTAGGTCAGTCTTGAAGCCATTGTGTAGCCTGGAAAATGGCATGGCTGAGTGTGAGGCTCTCCTTTAAGGAAGGAGTCGACTGCAGGCCATTAGCAGAGGTATTTTCTATCTGACTGTATTGCTTCCTCTGTTGGTATGTTGCCTTACATTCAAATGAGAAAAGTTTGTATGTTTTTGTATACAAGAATTATACATTGTAGGTTATCACTGTTTTCAGTTTAAATAGTCACCATTGCTATTTAAAAAAATCATCTTAAATACGATGACATTTTGAGGTGCCAGTGGGATGAAAACATCTAGAAAGTAGTTGGAAATGTGAGTCCAAAATCCAGGAGTTAAAAAATCAAGGTTGACAATAGCTTTGGGACTTACTGAGGCCGTTGTTGGAGGGATGAGAAACAGATGGAGCGGAAAGATGGGAAGGAAGGGAGAGGAAGGCTGAGGCCGAAACCGCAGGAATGGCCGCGTGGAAGAGGGGCCGATGAAGGCTGCATGGAAGGAACGGTCTGGCCAGGGCCGACCCGGTTGTGCTTCTTAGAGAGTCAGTTTCTCTTACTTAGAGAGAAGAGCGGTTGAAGTGGTAAGGAAAAACCAGGTTCCTGAGGAGTGTTATCTCATTTCTCTCAGCTCCGAGGCCTAAAATCTATGATTTTATTTTTTTACCTGTTTTCTTCTGGCTCTATCCATGTAGTTTGCATCATTTTATAGTTACAATCAGAACATTGATACATCTTTTGTCGTCTGCGTTTTCAGATTTTACATATGTAATGTTTTTACATTTACTTTGGTCTTTATAATGGCCACCATTATGGCTGCATGTCACTTGAACATTCAGATTTTTTCTCTAATTTTTTTACTGAGTAGTGCTATACTCAGCACTACTGAAAGGAGCATATTATGATATAGCCAAGGCATATTTATTTTTGAAAGGTTCCCTTGAGTCAGGGATGGGAAAGTCATTTACGGCTGTGCTGAGCACAGCGATTAAGAACATAGGTTGTAGAGGTAAACCTGGCTTTATTACTTGGTAATCTTGTGGCTTTAGTCATGTTCTCAAACCATTTGGAGCCGTTTCCCTCATCGGTAGAATGCAGCCCACGCCCAGCCCGCATTACAGTTCTGAGCGTTCTTGCGATGGCGTACGCACAGCGCTTAGCCTGTGGTGACTGTCCACATGGCAAACCACTAGTGACATGAGTAGTTATTATTTCCAAGGAATGAGGTCCTCGAGGATATTTTATAAGAACATTATTTAACTGGCAGACAGAAATTTATCCTGTGTCCTGAGGTCCCCACGATTTGTGTTTTCTGAAACCAAGTGAGAGAGCAGGCTTTTGTCTGGCGTTCCACTGGCTCCCTGCGCAGCTGGCGTGTGTTGGAGAAGATAAGCTGCAGCCTGGGCAGCTGGGCTGAGAGCAGAGCCCGTCCGAAGGGCAGGCCGCCGCCGGGGCAGATGGCCCGCCTGCCTGTGCGCCTCAGCAGCTTACAGGCTGGATTTCTCGGCCAGCCCTGCTGATGTATGTGGTCGGGCCGACACGTCGTCAGGTCTGCCTCTGCTGAGTGGCGTTGTAGTGTGTGACGACTATGAAGGAGAAGGTGTTGGCTGCCACAGTTCAGGGGTTTTGGAAAGCAGACTTCAGTGTTCTGCTGTGGAGAACACTGCCCGGTCTGTGCTGTCTTAGTGCACTCCTTCTGTTTCAGGACTCCGCTTCTGGTGCTGGTTAGTGACCATCGTTTGTTTGTTTACAGAATAAACCTCATCTCCTCCATTTAAATACCCCTGCCAGCGTTAAAAAGTGACATTAGAGAGCATTACTAAGCTTTTGGCCTTGTTTGCTATCTTTTTCCTAATGGTCTCTCGTGTGTCTTTCACGTCAGAACACACTGCTGCAGCAGCTGGGAGTCGCTCCCTTTTCTGAGGGCCCATGGCCCTTGTACGTCCACCCTCAAAGCCTCTCTGTGCTTTCACGCCTCCTGCTCATCTGGCAACATAAAGCTTGTGCTCAAGGTGACCCTGATGTCCCCGAATGTCTTAAAGTTTGGGACAGGTAAGAAACTGCCAAGAGAAGCCTTGTGGAGAAGGTTCCTTACTTGGTTTTATGTTTCACTTCTTTGTAGTTAATCTGTGGCTCTGAGGTGGTACTCTGATGATCATGTTTAAAGTGATGAGGGTGGAGAAGTGAGTTTCTCTGGTGGTGGTGTGGGAGGAGATGTGCTTTTTGAAAGACAGAAGTACATGGTGTGGAAACATCAGCACAGGAGGGATTTGGTTGCAGTTATGAGGTAGAACCTGGATCGTGAACGTAACCACTTTTATCCTGACCCGATTTTTTGAAAGGGAGGAAACAGGGAAGCCAACTCTGTCTTTGGTTATGTTGCTTTCAACATGAAACCACTTAGAGTGACTTGCAGTGTTTTTTGGACAACTTTTAAAGATTTTTTTTACTTGGGGGAAGCTCAGGTTAATCATCTAAATCCTCTTTAGATGAAGACCTATATTTGTCATTTTTGTTTACATGGTTTGGAGTCTTCAAAGCAATTCGATTTTCTCTTTTCCATTCTACGATCAAATAACTCTAATGCTGGATTTGAGAAATTATAAATCCTCTCGTATGTAAAAGACCCTTCATTTTTCCTGGTGGAATCTTGCAAAAAGGCCAGGAGGTGGAGGGATGGGGGATGTGGTGAGGGAAACCCTTATTAAAACACAAATCTCTTTTCTAATAGCCAAAGGCAGTGAAAACAGTTGGCCACATTTATTTTTTTATTTTTATTTATTTATTTTGCATAAAGCTCTTCAATAAGTTCTCCAAATAGCAGAGAATTGAGTTATAATGTATTTGACTATTATGGACTGATTTAACCCATACTATACACTCTCAAAACAAAAATTGAACTCTAGAATCAAAGTATAGGGAAAAGTAATATTTGTTTCTACCTGACCGGGTTTGTTAATTTTAAAAAAGGCACCACCTTTGGGAGCTTGCAGTTCTTTCCATTGTCAGACGTGGCTGGGTGGTGTTAGCCCTCATGTGGCCGCCCTGGCAGTGCGGGGGGCTCGGGGTGTGGAGGAACCTGGCTTTTTTGTATCCCAGATTTAGTTTACCTCTTTTGTTTACATGTAACTCTTTGTCTTTCTCAGTTTGCCGTCTTAATTCCTGGCTTTAACACTTGACATTGTGACACTTTGGGGGATGTTCTGGCTTGTCCTCAGCAGGCATACTCTCCTTTTCTCCATGGTAGGTTTTTGTCGACAATGAAGCAGAATGCGCTGCAAGGCGTGGTGCCCAGTGAGACGGAAGACTTGAACGTGGAGCACCTGCAGCTGCTGCTGCTCATTTTCCACAACTTCACTGAGCAAGGCCGGCAGGCTATTCTGGCACTCGTCGTGCAGATCATCCAGGAGCTGAGCGCCAGCATGGACGCCCAGACGCGCTCTGTGCCTCTCATCCTCGCTCGCCTTCTGTTGATCTTGGATTACCTGCTTCACCAGTACTCCAAAGCCCCCATGTATCTGTTTGAGCAGGTATGGACGGGCGTACTCCTTTTACTTCCCTGGCTCTCATGGAGAGTACTTTTGTGCCAGGTTTTTGAGTAGCCTTAGGAATGCCGCTCTGCCTCGTGTCTGTGTGCTCACACTTGGTTTAGCCAGAAGTGATAAATGCATATTACTTGATTTGATGGGTTCGTTAACACACAGGTGTTGTTCTATGGTGTAACCTTGTGTTGTTGAGCACAGTGCCCTGAGCCTCGGCCCTCAGGGAACCTCTGTTAGTGGTTGAGCGATGGTGAGCAGCGGAGTTGATGGATTAGTGAACTGCTTTGTAGAGATGCAAGATAAGGGTGGAAGGGCCAGTGAAGGATTATTCTACTCAGCATTTCTTAAAATGTTTCATTGAGTACTATTCCCTTTATACTCCAGCAAAAAAAGATACTTGCCAGAAGTCACAGAAAAATCTAAGATTTTATTTTAGTGTGAGAGTTCCTCAGACTTTGATGTTTTAGTCTACATTGCACCTGGAGCAGTGTGGTGACTGTGTAGCTTTCTTACTCTGAGTGTTTCTTTTCAAAGGTGCAGCACAACCTGCTCAGTCCTCCATTTGGGTGGGCGAGTGGATCCCATGATAGCAGCAGCCGCCGGACGACCAGCCCCCTCTATCACGGTTTCAAAGAAGTAGAGGAAAACTGGTCCAAGCATTTCTCTTCAGGTCAGGAAGAAGACTGCCCACCAGACACTGACTTGCAGGCTCTCCCTGGCAGGGCGGCATTCGGAGTTTGGAGACTCCTTGAGCGTCACTGGTCGTTGGTTTAGTGTACTCCCTATGGGTGGCGAATACCTACAGGTCCAAAACGTTTTCAGAAATAAATGTTCACATATCCAACATTTATTTTAAAACAAAAAGCTCTGAGTTACAAGAATTAGGAATCCTTTGTCCGGCAGAATGTGGTTCTAACTCGCAGGCTGAATTTCCTTTTGGGGGATACTCAGAAAATAATGGAAGCCATGACTTTCTAGTGTTTCTAGTTGTTCGTTCTTTTGATGCCGTGCCTCTCGTGTTCATTTTTAGTATGGGCTTGCTGCTGTCCTGAGGACTGCTAGATGTTAAGTGCATTTTGTGCACTTCCGTCCAGCATCTGTATGAAGTTACCGTCACTGGGATTTCCCATTATTAATCCCTTTGACACTAGGAGCACAGCATTTAAGTTGAGGGCAGTCAGTCTGATGATAGAACTGTGTTGGTTACCTCTATCATAGAGCGTGTCAACTCCTAGAATAGTGGTTCTCAGCTGAGGGTGATTGTGTCCCCCTCCCCCAGAGGGGACATGGGGCAGCGTCTGCGGACATATTTAGTTGTCACAACTGGGAGGACGCCTCTGGTATTCAGTGGGTAGAAGCCAGGAGGGATCCAGACGTCCTGCAGTTCACAGGGCAGCCTCCCACAGCCAAGTTACTGGGCCCAGTGTGTCAGTGGTGCCAAGGCTGGGAAAGCCTGTTCCAAAGTGTTTCTCAGTTTTAACATTTTACAGTTATTAGACAGTTGAGAATAAAATAATTCTTTTAATTGGTGGGTTGTTTTTCAGACACTGTGCCACAGCCCAGATTCTACTGCGTCCTGTCCCCAGAAGCCTCAGAGGATGATTTGAACCGACTCGATTCTGCGGTACCAGGAATTTTAAAACCCCATTTTACATGCGGGTCAGGTGGTTTCCACCCAAATCAGTCTGTCAGGGGAAAGCAAATGCCTTTTTGTAATGAGGGGATTTGGTCTGTGTTAAGGTTTGAGCTTATTCTGAAAGGAACCTGTTATTCTGAGATCTATTTGCTGGGCTCCACTTTTGCTGTAGGGGGTGCCCTTCCTGGTGGCTCACACCTCTGACACGTTATTCGCAAAGACTCACTCAGCATTTTCACATGCCGTGTTTTAATGGACAGAGTTGCCTTATCCTAAAGCCTGCACTTGGGTGCTGACAGTGGCCCAGAAACTGACCGAGGGCCCTGAGTGGGAGTCTTGCTGCAGCGAGAAATTATTCATCAGAATTTAAATGAACCAGTTTGTCAGTCATGAGGTTAAGTGGCAGTAGGTAGAGAGTAGGAGAAGCATATTTCCAAAAATAAGAAAAAGTAATTGTCTGTCTTTCTCGGAATTAGGCCTGTGATGTTCTCTTCTCCAAGCTTGTCAAGTATGATGATCTTTATGCTGCCCTGACGTCCCTGCTCGCAGCTGGGTCCCAGCTGGACACAGTCAGGAGGAAGGAGAACAAGAGCGTCACGGCTCTGGTAAGACCGTGGCGGCCCGGGCTAGTGGCGAAGCGTGGCATTTGTGGGATAACAGGGTAGCAGTTCAACCAGGAATTGCCTTCTGGGACCTACTCAGTTTACTGCATATCCGTTTGCAAAACTGACTGATACTTCGGTATTTTTATGTAGTTAGGGTGGTTATGTTCATCTTAGAGACAGTATTACCTTTTTTGATTAGCATTGGAAAAAATGAGACTTTGAGAGTTAATGGCCACCTAAGTACCCCATCTCCCGTGAGTGCCCGATGGGTGATGGCATGAGCCTTGCACTTGAGCTGTTTCTGTGTTTGTGGGAATGTGTTTCTGTCTCTAGAAGCCCCAACAGCAGCTCAGGCCACAGAAAGGGCCTGCTGATTGGGGGCCTGCCAAGGAGAATGCCCTGCTTTCTTCTGGTGTTAGTCAAATTATCTGGGGAGTCGGAGTTGTCTCAGAAGGGCTTTTTTGGCCTGTGAAGTGTGCAGGCCACAGAGTGCATTATACATGTGCTTTCACCCTCAGTTCCGCTTTATCATCAGCCATGTTCTGTAGAAAGACCTGAGAGCCAACTTGAGAGCCACAGCTCAGTTGAAAAGCGAGACTCCACACTGTCGTGCTTTGAGGGCTGTGTTTGGAGCCATCCTCACTGTCAGGGAGACCTTGAGGTGGTGCTGCCGCCACTGTGACTGCTCTTTCTGTTGCTTCCAGGAGGCCTGTGCCCTGCAATATTACTTCTTAATACTGTGGAGGATCCTAGGAGTTTTGCCACCGTCAAAGACTTACATGAACCAGCTGGCCATGAACTCGCCTGAGATGAGTGAGTGTGACATCCTGCACACTCTGCGGTGGTCTTCTCGCCTCCGGATCCCCTCCTATGTCAACTGGATAAAGGTACCGCAGTGTGACACAGAGCCTGCTGCTTGGGGTATTCAAAGCCTGTGTTCTCTGTGCTGCTGGGAATTTTTAAATATAAGGTAATGAAAACTTCAGACTTTGTCTATATTGAGCTCTTGAACACTTTTCCTTGCTGTCCGGATAGGATCACCTTATCAAACAGGGAATGAAGGCCGAACACGCTGGCTCTCTCCTGGAACTGGCCTCCACCAAGTGCAGCTCAGTGAAATATGATGTTGAAATTGTAGAGGAATACTTTGCTCGACAGGTGTGTTAGTTCTGGATCCATAATATGGAATTCGGCTTGTGTCACAGCTTTCTGCCACATCTAATTAATACTTTGGTGTCTTTAAAGATCTCGTCATTCTGTAGCATCGACTGCACCACGATCTTGCAGCTCCACGAGATCCCTAGTCTCCAATCCATCTACACCCTTGATGCTGCAATCTCGAAGGTTCAGGTCTCTCTGGATGAGCATTTTTCTAAGATGGCTGCTGAGACGGAGCCTCATAAGTCATCCGAGATCACCAAGAACCTGCTTCCGGCCACACTACAACTCATTGACACCTACGCGTCATTCACGAGGTGTGATGGGCGGCCTGCCCAGAGAGGGGAGAAAGGGTTCGCTTCCTTCAGGAGCCTGCATACATTCCTAAAAATGAATTTTACTGTTCACTCTTCAAGTCCCTACTGTCTCAGAATTTGGCTTTATTTATTTATTTATTTATATTAGCTTAGGGTTTTTCTTTTTTCCTTCTCTGTAATCAAGAGGTGTCTGATGAAGGAATCTTCAAATAGTTCATTAAGAGTCAAGAGAGTTTAATTTTTATAAATCTTTAAATACTTTCTAGCATTTTACTTGTAAGATACAAAGAAAGACAGTGGAATTTTTTCCTTTTTTTTTTTTTAAAGATTTTATTTATTTATTTTTAGAGAGGGAAGGGAGAGGGGGAGAGAGAGAGAGAAACATCAATGTGCGGTTGCTGGGGGACATGGCCTGCAACCTAGGCATGTGCCCTGACTGGGAATCGAACCTGCGATGCCTGGTTCGCAGCCCGCGCTCAATCCACTGAGCTACACCAGCCAGGGCGGAATTTTTTCAAACACTGTCATTTCTATTATTCACTAAGATGAAGCTCTTTAACGCTCTTTAAATTTTAGGGTATTTAGCTAGAGAAAAAAAAAATTCCTAAAGAGTGAGAGTATATTGAAATCCAGCTCTTTCTATAATAAATGGCAAATTGTATGCCATATAGAGTTATTTGTTCTTCATGATGTCTGAATATTTTAGAATTCATTTTCCGTATATAAAAATGGGAGTTTATTTACAAATAAAAAATTCTGGCTTTTTTCCTGCCGGCCAAACTGACAGAACTGGGCCTGACTCTCCACCTGTCAGTCAGGAGTGACCACCCTGGTAGCTGTGTGCATGGGCCCTTTAAGCTCAGCTGCTCCTCAGCTTCTGCTCTGTGGGGCCTGTGTGCCGAGAGGGTCTTAGACCATCGCAAAACCTGACTAATGTCTTTCAATGTGAATGCCTTGAGCTAGAGAGAGGACTGTGGCTTGAGACAGAGTTTTCGAACAAATAAGCGTGACTAATGAATATGAGGGCTTGCGGCAGGCCAGGTGCATTTCTGGGTGCAGGGGTGTGGCAGCAGCAAAGCTGCAGCCCTGCCCTCAGGAGCTCACCGTCTCTGGTCTGTCCCTTGGGGCCAGTGCTTTCTGGACAGAGCTGCTGACGGGCGTTCCTGGGCAAGCAGGTGGGGGAGCGCTGGGTACATGAAAGTGAGCAGTTTTAGAAACAGACATATATATAAATAATACTTCTCAGAGCCTTTATGTACATTGCCAGTCTTCTTTTCTTTTTTTTTTCCAGAGCCTATTTGCTGCAGAACTTGAATGAAGAGGGATCCACTGAAAAGCCTTCCCAGGAGAAATTGCATGGCTTTGCTGCCGTTCTGGCTATTGGCTCTAGCAGGTGCAAAGCAAACTCTCTGGGTAAGTGAATGTGCTTCCGCATGTCACTGTTACTTGTCATTGCTGGTGCTACCCCTTCTCTCCCTGTTGGCCTGTCTGCTGGTGTTTGCCGTTGACTGGACACTCTGGGCATCAAATGTAGACAGGCTTATCTATTTAGGTCTTCACAATAAACTTACAGGGTAAGTATTGGTATTATCCCTTTTTACTCATTAGGAAACTGAGGCTTAGAGAAGTTATTTGCCCCAATTCAATATCTTTTTTTTTTTTTTTTAAGATTTTATGTATTTATTTTGAGCGAGGGGAAGGGAGGGAGAAAGAGGGAGAGAACCACTGATGTGCGAGAGAGGCACTGATCCGTTCCCTCTGGCATGCCTCAAGCCAGGGACCTGGCCTGCAGCCCAGGCTTGTGGGAATCGCGTGGACTGGGAGTCAGATCAACGACCCTTCGGTCTGCGGGCCGGCGCTCAACGCACTGAGCCACAGCCGGGGCTCTGGTACTGCGTCCTGCAAGTGGTAGCGCTGGGATCTAAGCAAAGATCAGTTGGTTCTAAAACATTAGGCTCTTTTGTTGTGAGCACAAATCTTTGTTCTTTTCTTTTTTTCACTTATAGAGATTAGGAAGATCAGCAGGCTAACACTTCATGCTTGGGGAAAACCTTCCCTCAGTTAGGAATGATCTGGTAGAAATTTAGGATGGAGAACTAAAATAACTGGAGTTAAGTGCAATGGTTACTCTTTAAAATTTCTAGCCATTTCAAGCTCTAAATATTCTTTTGATACTCAAATATTTTCACTTTTAGAAATTAAATTTCACTACTTCCTTGAATGCTCTTCTTAATGATTGCTGCCCTTAAAATTTATCTTAAGAAGAAAAAGGATCAAAGCAGTACTTACTCACAGAAGGTGTAGCAGATGTTTTATAGTGATTTTACCTGTCTTGTAATGACTCGCCCTCACTTTACACCTTGTTTTCAGTTGTCTGCTGTACTTGCCAGATTAGAAAGTGAATATGGTGGGAAATGAACACCTTACAATTAGATTGCTGGCTATTAAGCAGTTAGCTAATTCTTGGACATAGTACTGCTGTTGAAATATCCATTTATGTCATCTTAGTAATTATTTTGACAGCCTGGACTATGGCGCTTCTTTGACTGCATTTGAACTTGACTTTTAAAATGCTGTGACCTGTTCTTTCTCTCTGGTGATGATCCCTGGTCATTTTGTTGCTGCTAGGTCCGACATTGGTTCCGAACTTACCGTCGTCCGTGCAGGGTGTGTGCGAGTCCTGGAACAACGTCAACACCAACGAGTTCCCCAACATCGGATCCTGGGTGAGTGTCTGTCTTCCCAGGAGTGGGGCTGTGGAGCACAGCCCTCCTGTGTTCTGCTGTTATTCTTTGGGCTGAAAGTAGCTCCCAAGAGATACTTGCATGCTGCAATGTTATTTGCTGTGGCTGAGTCAGTAATCAAAGCGTTGAATTACCCTGCTGGTACCCATACGATCTTTTTGCAAAGAAGTCTGTGTTACTGTGTTACAGGACAGCCACTCAGCCTCAGTTTCTTTCTCTGTTAAATACTGGGACGTGTAGGTTAGGTGTAAAGTGTAAAGTGCCTGGCACCTTATCTGGCACGTGAATTCTCAGTAAATACTCACTCTGTTTCCTTTCCTTTCTGGGTTATGTCAAGAACATGTTCCTCTTGTAATTTTATGGCGTAGCTTTTAGGTTTTCTAGGCTTTTAGAAGACTCTTCATCTTCTGTTAGTTTATTTGAACTTTGTGCTCTATTCTGATTACCTCTATTAACAGATTATTCTGTTATTACAGTTCTTTGGAAAAGCCAACTATTATAATCTTGTTATACCTTTTTTGTAATTGTGACCTCAGTTTACATCACGTGGAGCTATAGTACAGGGATAATTAAGATATTTGTAATGGAGACCCAGCTGCATTGCAAAATCCAGGTCCTTCTCAATCAATAGAGACAGTAGTTTCCACGTTGAATATACAGTTGACCCTTGAATAACAAGGGTTTTAAATGGGTGGGTCCACTTGCAGGTGGACTTTTCACTTGGCCCAAGCGGTTCAGTGCAGTGGTATTCAATGTCAGTTCTGGGGTTGGGGGCTTGTATTTGTGGAGCGTCAACTGTAGTTACAGACAGATTTCAACTGCACGGAAGGTCAATGCAAGTTGATCAAGGGTCAACTACAGTATGTTCTAATTCTTTTTTTTTAAGACTTTATTTATTTATTTTTAGAGAGAGGGAAAGAGAAGGAGCAAGAGAGGGAGAGAAACACCAATGTGTGGTTGCCTCTCACTGCCCCCCCACCCCCACCCCACTGGGGACTGTGCCTGCAACATGCAGGCACGTGCCCTGACTGGGAATCGAACCGCTGACCCTTTGGTTCCCAGGTCTGCGGTCAGTCCACTGAGCTACACTAGCCAGGGCTGTATTCTAATTCTTTAGGAAGTGATATTGGTTACCTTAACTTTGTACTAACTCCATTTTAACTTTAACTTTTGAAATTTTAAGTTCACTTTGTACCACCTGAAATGCGTTAGCTGCTTCCTGCACCCCCACCCCCTCACTCCTTCCCAGGGTGAATAGCGGCGCATACCGAGGAGAGCCGCTATCTTTAGCCCTCAGCAGGGCCTTTGTTTCTCTGCGCTCGGTGTCTGTTCTTCCCACCTGAGAATTTTACCCTGGGTGGGTAGATGGCCTGTCCATTTGTGTCTTTCTTGCCTCCGTTCAGCGAAACGCCTTCGCCAACGACACCATCCCCTCAGAGAGTTACATCAGTGCCGTGCAGGCTGCTCACCTGGGGACTCTGTGCGGCCAGAGTCTGCCCCTGGCCGCCTCCCTGAAGCACACCCTCCTCTCGCTGGTCAGGCTGACTGGAGACCTCATTGTGTGAGTGCCAGCTGCGTAGCCCGAGTCTTCCTACACCTGCGTTCTGTCAATGCTAAAGGAAGTCGTGGGGTTTTTCCTTAAATAAGTGCGTAACAATGCTTCATGCATGCTGCTGTAGATTACAGTGTGCGCATTCTCCCAGGAGGATGTTTAACGTAGTTCAGAGGCCCAGAAGAGCACCTCCTCCCCTTTCTAGGTAGTGTTTTTCATAAAGGCATGCTGGCCTGAGGTCATACTGTGGTTTGGAGGAGCTTGGGTTTAAATTCTAAAGTGACAGTGATGTATTTGAAGTCATGTTTCCCCAGAATCATGGTGGGAGTTAGACCTTGCCACTTAGAGATGAGGGCAGGCCATGGAGGGACTCGTTTGTCTTCCTGTGCATAGGTCACGGGCAGAGTCCTGTATCACATCACCTTAAAGGTGATCCCGGTTCCCGGGAGTTCTAGAAAAGTTGTCTGGGATGATTATTAGCTTAGGTTTTAGTAAACTTTCTTTTCTGAATATTATAAAATGTATCTTACCGTTTTAATAAGTGAATTTTTCTTATGGAAATGAGTTGTACTTATGATATAGTAATGAAAAAAAGAATGTGAAATTGTATGATTGCACCTGTGTATAAAGCAACTACCAAGGGAAAAACCGGAATAAAAGTCCTTCCCTCAATAATGATTGAATTGCCCTGTTTTCTTCCCGCCCCACTCCCCCTGCCCGCCACGCAGCCTTTGGAGGGGCACATTCACTGACTTGGTTCCATTTTCTGTGTTGAAGCTGGTCCGACGAGATGAACCCACCGCAGGTCATTCGGACCCTGCTCCCCCTTCTGCTGGAGTCGAGCACGGAGAGCGTGGCCGAGATCAGCAGCAACTCCCTGGAGCGCATCCTGGGCCCGGCGGAGTCGGATGAGTTCCTGGCTCGTGTGTACGAGAAGCTGATCACCGGCTGTTACAACATCCTGGCCAACCACGCGGATCCCAACAGGTGAGCCTGCCTGAGAGAGTGGGTGCCTGTGGCCTGCTGCGGCCGCAAGACATCCTGACACTGGCTTCTTTGCGTCGCCTGTCGCTAGCTGCTTGTCACTCCTGTGTGCACTTTGTGTTCTTGTGGGCATACGGGGAAGGTCGTTTGGAATCCTCTTTTATGGTTGATTCTTAAGAGTAAAAATTAAGAAAAGGGAAGGCTTACATGTTCAGGTTTGGAACCTTGAAATGTTTCAACAGATGCTCCTCAAGCACTCTGCTAGAGGTGATGGCATTTCTGACATTTCTGTGACTGTGCTGGTGAGAGGGCGGTCAGTGGGAGTAGGCGGTTCCCACGTCGTTTGGCCTTGAGAGCTTGCTTAGGTGGAGCTGGTGCGGGGGAGCGCTGAGGAGCAGCTGGGTGGGTTGCGGTTTTACCCCATTGAGCACTGTATACACAAGGCGTGTACGTATTGGGATTTCTTTACTTTATGTTGGTGAGGGGATCAGGGTTGGTTTTTTTTTTTAAATTATGAGCTTTTCTTTTTTTCCCTTCCTTCTCTCCCTCCTTCCATAACAACGATGACCCTTTGGACTCTTAGCCATTGACTGCACCGGTTACCTCAGATTTTAGGGCTCGTTTTGTTTTATTACAATTTAATTTATCAAATGTTTATTAAGCACTTGTGTGCCAGGCTTTATGCTAACTTTTGACAAGACAAAATTGAGTATTACCTTCAAGGTCAGGCATAAACCAACTTCGGGTTTTTAAAATGCAGTGTCAGGAGGACAGTGAAACAGGCCTTCTTTTGGGTAGTTAACTTATCTTTTTGACCCTCAGCGGACTGGATGAATCCGTCTTGGAGGAATGTCTCCAGTATCTGGAGAAGCAGCTGGAAAGCAGCCAGGCTCGCAAAGCCATGGAGGAGTTTTTCTCTGACAGGTGATGTGTTGCTTGAATGCCTTCTGCAAGTGGGGCGCCCTCTGTGCCGGCGTAGGTGTTCTTTCTCAAGGAGCACTGGGGGCGGCCTGAGTGTGCGGACGCCGTTTCAGGGGGGCTCCGCGAGGGCACTGATGACGAGCTGGTGTCGAGAATACCTGCGTTGTCGACTCCCTGATGACCAGCCCCCTCAGCGGATGTGAGATTATGGAGAAATGGAAACAGTGGCTTAATGCAGCTCTTCCTTCTTCTTCCCCTTTCTGCCGCCCAGTGGAGAACTCGTGCAGATCATGATGGCAACAGCCAATGAGAACCTCTCTGCTAAGTTCTGTAACCGGGTTTTGAAATTCTTCACCAAACTCTTCCAGCTGAGTGAGTGACAGCTTTTAGTAATCTCCTTACGGGAACTTTGATGTCGGGCTAATACTGTGCCTTTCTGCGGCCCGAGTGTGGCTACTGCATGAAAATGCTAACAAGTGAAGAGAATCCCTCCGAGAAAGTGTGGAAGGAAGTTGAAAACTTGCTTGAAGCCCTTCCCCTTTCCTGGCTCACAGTTTGCACCTTCCTTCCTCTCCTCCTGCCTTCTTTCACTGACCTTGGCCTCTTGGTCTGTCCCCAGCTGAAAAGAGCCCTAACCCAAGCCTCCTGCATCTTTGTGGCTCTCTGGCACAGCTGGCCTGCGTGGAGCCTGTGCGTCTCCAAGCCTGGCTCACCCGCATGACCACGGCGCCCCCCAAAGATTCTGAGCAACTGGATATCATTCAGGAGAACCGGCAGCTGCTACAGCTGCTGACCACTTACATCGTCCGGGAAAATAGGTAGGACGACTGTGTTTCTGCCACATGGCCCTAATGACCCCAGAGATAGGTTGAGAACTTCGAGCCTCTTTCTCCTTCAGGCATCAGCCGTTGGTGTTTTCAGTGACTTCCTGGCTCTTTCACTGGAGTCAAGGAGTCTGGCAGAGCTCTTTGATCTTTCCTATGGAAAGACTTTGGCGGTGGCTTGACCTGTCCATTGTAACTTAGCTGCGAGTTTCGTGCTCTAGTAGCCCGAGTCCGAAGTATATATAGTCATGTGTTCAATGTTTAATTTGAAACTTTTTTAATTATCCCTACAAATTTAGAGGTACATGGAGTCAGAGTCCTGTTGATTAGCCACCAATTTGCTTTTTCTTTTCTATCAGCCAAGTTGGGGAAGGTGTGTGTGCCGTGCTTCTGGGTACCCTAATCCCCATGGCAACGGAGATGCTGGCCAACGGTGATGGAACTGGTTTCCCTGAACTCATGGTTGTGATGGCCACCTTGGCCAGTGCAGGTCAAGGTGCTGGCCATCTTCAGCTTCATAATGCTGCTGTGGACTGGCTAAGTAGATGGTAAGATGATGAAATTGGAAGAACCCATCTGTAGGTTATAACATTGCTCCTGGAGAATAGGGGGATGAGTAATTGTAGGTCGTTTCCTTTGTTGCTCAGAGTACGTATAAAAGAAATTTGAATCCCTACCTTTTTATCAGGGATTGAAGAGTAGCCAGTAACTCTGATCACTTTGCACTTAATCTTCCTTGTTTTCTTATTAGCGTTTTCTGTTCATTACTCCTAGGAGAAGTCTTGGGGAAACTGTACTCGGTGTCATTGATAAGGCCATAGCACCCCAACCCTCTGATTACCTGCGTAATGTTCTAAGAAGCATTACCTTTGCTTCATAGTGCCCACAGATTGGTGCAAGATCCATGAAGATGCTTGCTTTCTTTGAGTCATCTGATTTCATGTTCCTCTCCCCTCTTTTTTTCTTTGGGATAGCAAGAAATACCTGTCCCAGAAGAATGTGGTTGAAAAACTGAATGCCAGTGTAATGCATGGAAAGGTAAGAAAAGGGAGAAGCGACCACAGGAAGTAGTGATTCTGTTTGTGGTCAGGTGAAGCCTCTCCTTTTTACTGGCCTCTGTCCCTGGCCAGTCTACAGAGGATAAGGCTGTAATCTCAGAGGTCTAGAGATGTGTACTTGCTAACTGTGCCCTTTGGTACCTTCTGGGTAGCAAGAGGTGGGTGGAAAGAAATATTCTGGTAAACATTCACCAGAATCCTTCTTAAAACATAGTGAACTCTGGCTATGTTGAGATGCTGATGTGCTCGGGAAAACTGTCCCCTGCCCCTGCATCAGGTCTATATGCCCTGAGTAGGTGTTATGTGGGCTTGCAGACTACCTCCTCAGCTGCAGTCTAGGTTCTAGATTTGTTGCCTTCGCCTGAGGGTTCAGGTCGCTGTGCTGAGGAGGGTTCGAACTGACAGGAACCCTGCATCCCAGCATCCCCCACCCTCCCATCCCCTTTCATGAACTTGGCGTAGGTGGCCAAGGACAGATAACTGGCCTTTGAGACCCACCACAATGCCATTCGTTTCTCCCTCTTTTCGTGCTAATCTTTATCCTTTCAGCTCTGAACTGTCGTAGTGCAGAGTGAGGAACTGAGAAATCTGAGGCTTTGATGCCAGACTGTTGGGTTTTTTTAGGCAAGCATGAACTACCTGCAGTGGGTTGTGTGAAATTCTTTCACTGAGTCTCTGAAACTGTTTGTCTTCTGCTGCACTGACTGAAAACCCAGTAATTTAAATGTCTTTCTCTAATGGTTAAAAAATGCCAACGGTAGGAAAAAATGCTGATGAGATCCTATTCATACTTTTATTCCATTCTTTTTTTGAATGATTTTTCTCCCTTTTTCTCCCCTTTTCTAACTTCAGTTTTACTTCGATTTGTAAGATTTTATAGACTTAATGTTTGTGCTTAAGAATAAATGCATACGTAGTAAGTCATTGTATTGACCAGCTACACGTGGTCATAGTGCTAAGAGTTGGGGAAATGAGTAATAAAAAGCTTCCTGTTTTTTTTTTTCTGCTTTTATACCATTCCTCTAAAATTGAACTTCATGGGGGGAAAGTTGAGAAAACAGTTTACGTGATGAACTGCGGAGAACCAAGGTTTTCACGGTATGGTGATGTTCTCTTGTAGCATGTGGTGGTGCTGGAGTGCACGTGCCACATTATGTCCTACTTGGCTGATGTCACCAACGCGCTGAGCCAGAGTAATGGCCAAGGCCCAAGTCACCTCTCAGTGGATGGGGAAGAACGGGCCATTGAGGTGGACTCAGACTGGGTGGAGGAGTTGGCAGTGGAAGAGGAAGACTCCCAGGCAGAGGATTCAGTAAGTACTGCATAACCCAAGGGGACCACAGGGTGACCCCTGACCGGCACTTGCAGAGCCCATGTTGACAAGCTCCCGGGTCTCCCCCTGAGGTCTTGTGAGCTTCAGAACTCACAGTCCTTATTGCCGTCTCCCACATTAATGCGACTGATGCCCAGCACTTCTCCAGGCCTGCAGAGCACGGTATAGGGACCCAACCCCTTGGGGGAAAGGCCTGTTGAATAGGCCTGTGCCTTCCTCCATCCAGAGGCAGTTATCCTGCAGCTCCTTAGTTTGCGCATCCACAGTGGAGTTCAGGCATGAGTTCTTCTTGGGAGTGGTGCCAGCTCTTTTGTAGAGAAAGTGTAAGATTTCTCTCTTACCCACAAGACTCTAAGGTCTCACCTGAAATAGTAGCACATTTATAGCCTGCAAGCCGTGTCCAAGTTTCTACATGTCATTTATGAGTCCACCATTTTATTTACATAGGTTGTGTTTCTGTGGGTGTCTGGAGGGATGTAATTCCAATTAAAAAGACTTATTATCTTTGAAGGATGAAGATTCTCTTTGCAATAAACTTTGCACTTTCACCATCACTCAGAAAGAATTCATGAACCAGCATTGGTAAGAACAGTTCTCCCTTGTAGGTGAGGGTTTGCCAGGCTTTGATTGTTGGGACTTCTGAGCTCATTTGCTGGCTCTTGTTCCTCATAGGTACCACTGCCACACCTGCAAAATGGTTGATGGGGTGGGCGTGTGCACAGTGTGTGCCAAGGTGTGCCACAAGGATCACGAGATTTCCTATGCCAAGTATGGATCCTTCTTTTGTGACTGTGGAGCCAAGGAAGATGGCAGCTGTTTGGTGAGAGATTGGCACACTCGCTGGGCTGAAGGGGTGACTTGTTAGTGACGTGAGAAGTCTTAACCAAACTAAGAGATCTGCATGTCACCTGGGTCTAGGAGTACGTTCTGATTCTATCACTGATCATGCCATAAGAATGTTAGAACTTGCAGGGTCATTTGAGATCTTGGAGTTTTTTTAAGACCCTCTCCATAATTCCGACGTCGTAACCAAGACCCATTGCTCTGTGTAAGTTTTAGATAGGCAATCACCACGAAGATCAGAATTCGGGCCTTTGGCTGTTGTTTCAATGGCTAGCCAGTTTCTCCTTTGGGTCAGATTTGTCGCCAAGACCTTAAGCCTCATTTCATCTGTGCCTGTGGCAAGAGCTTAGGGCCCTGACGTTTTCTGCCCCAGGCGCTGGTGAAGCGAACACCTAGCAGTGGCATGAGCTCCACCATGAAGGAGTCAGCGTTTCAGAGTGAGCCCAGGGTGTCGGAGAGTCTGGTGCGCCACACCAGCACATCCCCCGCTGACAAGGCCAAAGTCACCATCAGCGATGGCAAGGGTGCTGACGAGGAGAAGCCCAAGAAGAGCAGCCTGTGCCGCACGGTGGAGGGCTGCCGGGAGGAACTGCAGAACCAGGTGGTCTCTGAGGGCGTCCAGCATCGTGGGTGGGGGGCAGAGCCCGCAGGTGGTTCGCATGCAGACAATGCACAAGGCTATTCGTGCAGCTCCACGGGTGGGCCTGTGAGCCATTCCCCTTTCTCTGGGTTTTACTCATTTCCGAGGTGTGAACGTGATGGGGGGGTGTGGTCAGTTGTGCCTGACAGGGAGGGTGTATCACTGAGGAGTGTGAACAGGGTTTGTGGCAGGGTGGGGTTTAGTTCTGCGACACAGTAGAGCTCCCTTTGTTGGCCAGGGTTCTTTGTCTGACACATAGAATGCAGGGGATGATTTGAGTGATTACTTTCTCAAAGTTCCCAAGGTTGGTATGGAACTAGCACCATTCTAGTTTCATAGGAGAGAAGTGAACTGATTATGCAGGGTGGTGTGATTGGGCATTAGGGTATTCATGTGAGACTCCCCGTTTAGAAAAGTTGCTCCAGAGTTAGTAGCAAAAGAATGTGTTGATTGGGATCAAATCCAGTATTAAGAGAAGGAGATGGTTCTCCGTAACGGATTCTGAAGGTAGACACTGGCAAGATTATTATGATGAGTGTGACCCATAACTTTTTGTCTTTTTTTTTTTTTTTTCATTTGTGTATTTGAATTTTTCTCAGGCCAATTTCTCCTTCGCTCCTCTCGTGTTAGACATGCTCAATTTCCTCATGGACGCCATTCAGACCAACTTTCAGCAGGCTTCTGCCGTGGGCAGCAGCAGCCGGGCACAGCAAGCCCTGCGCGAGCTACACACAGTGGACAAGGCGGTTGAGATGACAGACCAGCTCATGGTGAGTGTGCCAGGGCTATGGACTGAGATGCCGCAGTGTGGTAGGCGCTCGAAGAAGCATCCTCAGAGCAGTCAGTCACTAGCCACTTAGAGCCTGGAACTTACAGTACCTTGGCATCCAGTGTGCAGGTCAGCACATGAGGCGTGTCTCGTAAAGAAGTCGTTTGGAGTACGTCTGTTTTCAGTCTGCCAAGGTGTGAGGGTCTTCATTTGGAGGCAGTTAGAATAGAAATTTCTTCTGTATATGAAAGAGAAAACCTCTGTACTGTATCTTCTCCCCTAAGAGTCATCTGACTTGCAAAAATAATGTTTGTCCTCTTCTGCTTTAGGTATTTTCCTTTAGTTCTTCGTGTGACATGGGTTATAAGTTGTAAGTCATTATTCACTTTAAAACCTGTGCTCAGCCCTGAGGGTAGACTTCCGGCGTGGTCTGCCTGGCCTCTTTAGTGGAAAGTGCAAAACGAATGAGGTACATGGCTAGGTCTCACAAGGTGACTGCTTTTAAGGGGGAAATATTCATATGGAAATCCACATGCATACATACACACATATACTTAGATATCTTATTAAAAACTAGTTACAGTTTTACACAGTGTTTGCACATAAAAGATGGTTCTGAATCCATTTAAGTCTAAGATCCCCAAGTGTGAGGGTGTAAGACACCCATGTGGTCCAGTGTGTTTTCTTCACTCTCAAAACAAAGAAACAAAAAACAGTCACAGTTTTCGAGCATTGTTTTTAGACTTGTAGATACTAAAGATGAAGATAAAAAATATTGGGTGGTGTTGACCCATAGAGCTGCTGACTTTTAAATTTCCTAGGTTGCATCAATGAGAAAGAATTCCATAGCACTATCATTTTATTTTTGTGAAAAGGCACATGTTTTCTGAGAGCCAGTAGTTTTACTAATTACATTAGCTTTGTGCAACACTCACTACGTTGTTCTCACTGGACCAGTAATGACTTCATGGGTGTGCCAGTGTCCATGGGTCAGCGATCGGGGCCGCGGCATCTTTATCACCGAGTAGTGCGAGTCCACTTGACCTTGCTTGTCTTATTCTTGCTCCCCCTCTGCTTCCCCCTTCGCCAGGTTCCCACCTTAGGCTCCCAGGAAGGTGCCTTTGAGAACGTGCGGATGAACTACAGCGGAGACCAGGGCCAGACGATCCGACAGCTCATCAGCGCCCACGTGCTCCGGCGGGTGGCCATGTGTGTGCTTTCCTCCCCCCACGGGCGCCGCCAGCACCTGGCCGTCAGCCATGAGAAAGGCAAGGTGGGTCCTCCACTTCCTTCCCACTCGTTTCGGGTCCTGTTTGTTGGCAGCGCTAAGTAAAGCAGGTAGATGACTGTGTTCAGATTGGCCCTCGGGAAAAGTTGATCAGTTTCTAGGAACGTGCCAGGGGCCGCACTGAATGAGCATTTCTGTGTGAACCCGTAGTTGTGAGATCAGACCAAGACCCAGTGTGACTAGAACAGAGAGTCTGTTTCTAATTAGTAAATTCCCGCCCAACACGTCCTGCAAGCCTCCAGGAAAGGTAACGGCCAGCAGTTAGTTACCTGTGGCAGCGTGGATCCCAGCATGGCCAGGTTGGTCACTCTGGAAGGCGTAAGCCAAGAGACACACAGCTTCATTGGAAGACTCATCGTTCCTTATTTAGTTCTTCCCTGCTCTCCCAACCCTCTAAAGACACAGGGATGTTTATATGTTGTATTACAGAACCAGTAGAAGGTGAGAGAATGGTGGTTATCTTAACTCTCGTTTTTCTGTGTTCTGGCTTCTCTATCACCAGTGAAGTTAACGTCTTAGAAGTGAGAAACAAACTAGAGATGTGTACGTTCTTAAAACAGCTCAAAAATGCTTTTTCTTTTTTTTTTTAAGATTTTATTTATTTTTAGAGAGGAGAAGGGAGGGAGAGAAACATCAATGTGTGGTTGCCTCTTGTGCACCCCTACTGGGGATCTGGCCTAAACCCACGCATGTGCCCTGCCTGGGAATCAACCGGCGACCCTTTCGTTCACAGATTGGCATTCAGTCCACTGAGCCACACCAGCCAGGGCTCAAAAGTACTTTCAGAAACATTTCGTAGTAGACTAGAAACGATATAGCACATGGAAATTTTTTTATTTATGAACTGATTATACAAAGAGAAATTGGTCTTATTACTCATTTGTTTGGTCCTCACTGGAAGGAGGGAATGAAAGAACATTCCATATCTTTCACCAAGGAGAAGTAGAGGCTGATATTATTGGTCTAGGGTTTCCCAAAGAGCCTCGTCTACAGGAAACAACTGTAGAGGACTTGGTGTCGTCTCTGTGTTCTCTGAGAAGCCCGGTGTTAAGAAGAGCTGCTTGTTGTTCCTTCGCAGATCACTGTTCTGCAGCTCTCTGCGCTCCTGAAGCAAGCAGACTCCAGCAAAAGGAAGCTGACTCTGACCCGCCTGGCATCGGCGCCCGTCCCCTTCACCGTGTTGAGCCTCACTGGGAACCCGTGCAAGGAAGACTACCTGGCTGTGTGTGGGCTGAAGGTAACAGTCCTGATCCGGGGTCCTGCTTGCCTTCTCTCTCCTGTTCTCAGCACCACTTGCTCTTAGTGGTGGTTGAGGGTGGACTTCAAAACCATTGGAGTGCAAAAGAAATCTTTCTTTGAATTCCTTCTAGGTTGTTTTTATGTCAGGGTAGTCTTTGTGTGTCCTGGACTGTCCGAATATGGTCTGAGGACGGGGAATGTCAGGGAAGGAAAGGAAACATTAGAACTCTTCAATGAACGAGCCTATTTCCAAACCATCTTTCCACCGGTCTGTCCCTTAACCCGTGTCCAGGACTGCCACGTGCTGACCTTCAGTAGCTCAGGCTCCGTCTCGGATCACTTGGTGCTGCACCCCCAGCTGGCAACGGGGAACTTCATCATCAAAGCCGTGTGGTTGCCTGGTTCCCAGACCGAGTTAGCGATTGTCACTGCAGACTTCGTCAAGGTACCATGACAGCTTTGATGGTGTGGTCCCAGAATAGTTTTGCTCTTAAATCCAGAATGTCTGATCTCCCTTGTGTGCTAGCTTTTCCCAGAAATTAAAAATAAAGAACCCTAACGTTTTGTTACATTGGTGAGCGGCAGCTTTCTGTGCGTAGGCAACATGAAGTTGATTCTGGTTCTGCCCGCGTGGGACCAAGTGCACAGCTGTTACCATAGTTGGTACAGAATTTGTTGATGTGCACCTTTCCCATACTCGTTCCTCGAGGGAGAGGAGAGATCGTTCCCCATTGCAGCTCTTCGGATTTACCAGGATCATGTGGGGAGGGAGCTGCACTAGATCTCCCTTATCTCCTGCCTCTTCTTTCCATTCCACAGATTTACGACCTGTCTGTCGATGCCTTGAGTCCCACTTTCTACTTCCTCCTGCCGAGCTCGAAGATACGAGACGTGACCTTCCTCTTCAATGAGGAGGGCAAGAACATCATTGTCATCATGTCTTCTGCTGGGTACATCTATACTCAGCTCATGGAGGAGGCCAGCAGCGCCCAGCAGGGGCCCTTCTACGTCACTAATGTTCTGGAAGTCAACCACGAGGACCTGAAGGTTAGAGCGAATGTTGCCTTTTCCTTCTGGTCCAGGTTTCATTAGCTTAGCAACTCTGCTGCTATTTTTTTTTTTTTTTGCTTCTAACTTTTTATCTCATAGCATAAACTCTTGTCCTTTAGGACTAAACCAATTCACCGTGATGTTTCTTTATTCCCACGTGTGTTTAAGACTTAGCCACAGGGATCTCATGCTTAGACTGGGAGGGCCCAGCCTCTCGACTGAAAACTAATCACCAGCAAAATGGGAAGCTGGTAGCCAGGGCAACATGTGACGTTAACGCAGGTGTTGTGTCTTTGTCCCGACAGGACACAAACAGCCAGGTGGCAGGGGGCGGTGTGTCTGTCTACTATTCCCACGTGCTGCAGATGCTGTTCTTCAGCTACTGCCAGGGCAGGTCGTTTGCAGCCACCGTCAGCAGGACGACTCTGGAGGTGCTGCAGCTCTTCTCCATCAACATCAAGAGGTGGGAAGGGGCCTGTAGAGTGTGGCCTCGTGACAGCCACATTCAGCAGGGCAGCTCCGCCTCCCTCCCACATACTGGTGTCTGTTGTGGGTTTGGTGAAATGTACTTTTGTCCAGCAGACGTCTCCCTTCCCTGCTTGGTATCTCTAAAATCACACAATGTCCGGTGCTGGCAGTTTTGGCTGTCTGCTTATTCTGTTCCCCACCATGGAGACCCCAGGCTGTAAGAGGTGGTTTGGGGTGGGGCCACTGTCACTCAGAAGGAAAAGCTATAGTCATGGCAGCATATTTTTTTATCCTCTCCCGAGGACGTGCTTATTGATTTTAGAGAGAGGGGAAGGGAGGGAGGCAGAGAGGGGGAGAGAAACATCAGTGTGAGAGAGACATCGATCAGCTGCCTCCCACAAGCGTCCTGACTGGGGATCAAACCCACAGCCTGTGCGTGTGCCCTGACTGTGAATCAAACCTGTAACCTTTTGATTTATAAGACGACACTCCAGCCAACGGAGCCACACTGGTCAGGGCATCAGACCGGACTTTAATGTGATCACTGAGTTTTGAGAAGGGAAAGTAAGTTTCTCCTAGACATGCATGCTGTCATGTGCCTTCTAGGTTGCCCTCCTGGGGGACTTACGGGTCATGGAACATGGCATCAGTGCAGGCATGGTTGGGGTTGGGGAGGTCGAGGCTTCCATCAGGTTTCCAGATAATAGAGATGTGCATGAAGCAGTGAGTGCTCGTTTAGGGAGGAGGAAGAAGAGGTTTGGGACTTTTTCCTGTCTTTTCTACCTGCTGTCGAGGGCCATTCTAGTACTTTGTCCCTGGTCTCTGTTTTGTGAATTACCTGGTTTGAGATGAAATAAAAGAGATACCATTCACATGTAACTTGAAGTACTTGGAGATTCTTAATAGGACAGTGGGCCATGAGCCTTAGGCAGCTCCATGGCCCTGTGTAGCTGACAGCTTCTGGGCACATGGGGTCACCTGTTCCCTCAGACAGTGGAACCTAGCATTGGCGGTGCTAACCAGGACTCCCATTGGGGACACCCGTTGGGGCACATGAAAGTATATACATGGCTCGGAAAAAGACTGCGACGCATGGGTAATTGAGTTCCTGCACAAATACCTTGCTCTGGGAGTCCAGTATTTAGGGAGGATGGCCTTTAGGTCAAGGAAAGCACTAGCAGATGGTGATTGATACCTAACCATGGCCACCTTTGTTGTCCGCAGTTCCAATGGTGGCAGTAAGACGTCCCCCGCCCTCTGCCAGTGGTCCGAGGTGATGAACCACCCTGGCTTGGTGTGTTGTGTCCAGCAAACGACAGGTGTGCCGCTGGTAGTTATGGTGAAACCAGACACTTTTCTCATTCAAGAAATAAAGACTCTTCCTGCTAAAGCAAAGGTCAGTGCACACTCTCCCGTCACTCGAACAGACTGAGCTTGGTCTGGTTTTATATATGTCTATTATGCTCCTTTCCCAGCTTTTTCAATGGAGGTCTAGAAAAGCGGATCCATTTTTTCCTGCACGCCCGTGTCACCCTTATGCAGTCCTGCAACTGACGGTGAAACTAGTGGCTTCTCTGCCTCATTCTCTCTGTAGGTTCTGTTCTGCAGGCCCGGGAACTAACGCCCTCCTCTGCTCCCTTCTCCTAGATCCAAGACATGGTCGCCATCAGGCACACAGCCTGCAATGAGCAGCAGCGGACGACGATGATCTTGCTGTGTGAGGACGGCAGCCTACGCATTTACATGGCCAATGTGGAGAACACCTCCTACTGGCTGCAGCCGTCCCTGCAGCCCAGCAGTGTCATCAGCATAATGAAGCCTGTTCGAAAGCGCAAAGCAGCCACCATCAGTAAGGCCCTCCTCACGACTGCCGGGGTCTGGGGCAGCAGTCTTCTGGATGGTGACTCGGTGTGGACTGTGGGAAACATCCGTGAGGAATCAGTGACTATCCCGCTTGCACATCTTAAAAACATCTTTATTTTTATTATTTTTTAAAGATTTTATTTTTAGAGGGGGAAAGAGGGGGAGAGAAACATTGACTGGTTGCCTCTGCCTATTCCCAGCTGGGGACCTGGCCCACAACCCAGGCATGTGCCCTGACCGGGAATCGAACCAGCAACCTTTAGGTTCATTTGCTGACACTCAGTCCACTGAGCCACACCAGCCAGTGCCTGCTTACACATTTTGTAAAGGTGGGGATGGGGCCTGGCTGATTTCTAGACTCAGAGTGGAGTTTCCTGAGGTGCCGGTGTTCCGTGTGGCTCTGGAGGCACATCGCACAAGTGGAACGTGCCCGCAGGGATCCACCTCGGGCCAGCTGTCCTCCAATGCCCAGGAAAGAATCATCCCTCAGCCCATGCTTGAATGTTTTCTCTGGGTGTAGGGAAATATCTTGCCCAGTGTGAACTGCAGGATAGAGCTAATGGAGGAGTAGGCTCTTCGGTCGGCCAGTTTCCCCCGAGCAGTGAGGAGCCACTCACAGGTCTCTGAGCTGGGAACCTTGCTCCTGACCAATAGAGGACTCTCCAGGGAGTGAAGGCCTGAATGTAGGAGCCAGGGAATCTGGCTCTGCAAAGACCGTTGTGGGGGTTCTCCCACTACCTGTGTGGGAGGTGGCGATGCTGCTCATCCTCCTGTAAAGTAATACTTTCTGTCGGTGTTACACAAACCAGCTGTGGGAGGATCTACTGTTGTGTAATAAGCAGCACCCAAACCAGCACCGGGGGCCTTTGTCCTGCTGGGTGGTATTGTGGTTGTAGGGATGAGGACTGTTGGCCATCACCCCACGTGTAGGCATCGTACTGGTGCCAGCACTGTAGCCCAGAGTCTGTCTAGAAAGCTCAGAGCACGTGAGTGTGGGCGCCGCTGGGAGTGGGCAGGAGGAGGTAGAGGCCACACTCACCAGTGCTCTCTGGCAACCTGCTGCTGCTCTCCACAGCGACGCGCACGTCCAGCCAGGTGACCTTCCCCATTGACTTCTTTGAGCACAACCAGCAGCTGACGGATGTGGAGTTTGGTGGTAATGACCTCCTGCAGGTCTACAACGCACAACAGATAAAGCACCGGCTGAATTCCACTGGCATGTATGTGGCCAACACCAAGGTGAGGACTGCGTCCGGCTGGGTTCCGCCCCTCAGAAAGGGTATTGTTCAAGAACACATCTCCTTTTAGATGCAAGTATGAGGTGTTTTCCCTTGATCCTAGTTGAGTGGTCCCCGGAGTAAATGAATGTCTTCACCCCCGTGCAGAAGGGCTTCTGCACGACGTTACCACAGGGCTACTGTGCAGAGGGCTGGGGGTGGTTCATGCTGGGGAGAGGGAAGCCTGAAGTTGAAGAGCTCTGCTCCCTGCCTCCGTGTGCCATCTTTGGCAGCAAGGAAGTGATCACCAGAGGGCGGAGAGGATACAGGTCTTGTCTGGGGTTACACGCCAAGACTGTCAGAGGAAGGCATTTGCAGGTTTGCCCTTAAGAACTCGTATTCCTTCTTTGATGTGTGCCTTTCCGCCCTGCAGCCTGGTGGCTTCACCATCGAGATTAGTAACAACAACAGCACGATGGTGATGACAGGCATGCGGATCCAGATCGGGACCCAGGCCATCGAACGGGCTCCATCGTATATCGAGATCTTCGGCAGAACAATGCAGCTCAACCTGAGCCGCTCGCGCTGGTTCGACTTCCCCTTCACCAGAGAGGAAGCCTTGCAGGCTGATAAGAAACTGAACCTCTTCAGTGAGTCTCTGGCCCCTGGTGCAGCCTGTGTCCTTCTCCTTGTGGCTGCCGACCTAGGCCACTTCCCTGTGGGCTCCCAGTATCCTGGGGACCCCGTCCCCCAGTGACAGCTCTACGGTCTCTGCAGGCATGAACCTCTGAGCTTCGCTTGAGATGTACAGAGGCAGGGTGACGGGAGAAGGGTGTACTTGAGAATGGGAGGGGCTGCGGGGGACAGACACCCATAGGGTTGCACTCTGCCTCAGTGCCCACTTGTGTAGGCGTGCGTTGGCCTGGCTGCGGGGCTGCCGGTGTGTTTCCACAGAGCGGAGGCAAGGTCAGCATGTGGAATCACAAGGCTGTCTTAAAGCCCAGATGAGAGCCGTAGGCCCCACATCTCTGGGAGGTGTTCATTGGTCCCTGCCTTGCCATGCTGTTGAAAACTTTAAACTTGTGGAGCGCAAATCCCTGAGTCCTCCACAGGGCTGGCACCTCCCTCCAGCACTCACTGGCCAGCCCTCCGATGCTTTGGGGTGGATGTTGATGGCCTGAGCTTTGAGCAGACGGAGTGCTCTGCACTCCCATGGGGCGGGGGTGGGTGGTGCGGTCCCCGACAGCACCAGGGCGTCCAGTCCTATAGCGATGGTTAGCGGCTGTCCCTCTGCCTCGGAGACTGTGGCTGGTGGGAGTGTTTGCATGTGTTCGGCGTCCTCATGAGACTGAGGTGCTGCAGAACCCTCAGGAGGCGAGGTTGGCTATGGCTGTGAAGTGCATGGGGTTTGCTGCTCTTCCCAGACTTAGTCTGCTCTCTGCCTCGGCGGCACTGACGTTAGCCTTCAGCACACATGCTCCTTAAGGCCTGTTCTCTCTTACTGCAGTCGGAGCCTCCGTGGATCCGGCAGGAGTCACCATGATCGACGCTGTGAAAATCTACGGCAAGACCAAGGAGCAGTTTGGCTGGCCAGATGAGCCCCCGGAAGAGTTCCCACCTGCCGCCGTCAGCAGCATCTGCCCTTCAAACCTGAACCAGAGCAATGGCACCGGGGAGAGCGACTCGGCCGCCCCCACCACGACCAGTGGCACTGTCCTGGAGAGGTACCAGCACTGGCGGGGCCGGCTGCAGTCCTCACCGGTGTTCACCCCCCACCCCCCGCACCCGCAGAGCTTGTGTCTTGAGAGAGAGCCAGTTTCTGTGAATGCCCAAGTCTAGCATTTGATTTTCAAGTTTTCACACAACTCCCTGGCACTCGCTGTCTCCTTAGTATGCAGGCAGAGCCTGGAAGTGTGCTGAGAGCCATCCAACTCCAGTCTCTGCCTGCGGCTTCTATGTCTTCTCTTAATGCTCAGGTATCCTTCAGAGTAGCCAGAGGATGCTGACTAAGAAGCTTAAGCCAGGATTATGGATTAGGATCCAGTCTTGCTGAAATTATAGGGGAAAATCTTCCCTTTTATTCTAATTCCATCGTTTTCTCATCTTTCTCTGCAGCAGCAACTTACGTGGTGGTAACGCTGCTGCCAGAGGTTGGCTACTTCATCTGTAGCGGAGCTGAGAGCCTCCTGGGCTCCCTCCAGTGGCCTTCTTAAGCACTGCGCTTGGCTTCTTTGCACTAGGTAGCTGTTGGTTTGCCATGGTAGATGAAGCAACTCAGGATGTAAGATGTTGAGTTTCTTACATTGTAAGTCAGAAGAATAGCCTGGCTTGAAATCACTGCCTCCCACCAGCGGCCTCCCTTTCTCCCTTTTCTCTCTCTTTTTCTCTTTCTTTGTCTCCCTACCCTATTCTTATATTGTTTGCTTACGATGTGTTTCCAGGTTTCTCTGAGCTTCACATTTTTTTCCTTTTTTTTCTTTGCTTCTCCCCAAAGTTCTGAAACTGAGTCCCTAACCAAGCTGGACCGGTTAGTATGCCTTCTTTCTTTTCTCTGCACGAGTGAGTGTGTGTCAGAGAGCCGTGCGACCCAAAGTGGCTTGGCGTCGGTCCTGCTTCTGTGGAGAGTCCTCCTGCTTCTTTCTGTCTGGTCATTGCATGGCTGCAGAGCTGTCCGCGGAGCAGTGGGGAATGGGGAGGGCAGCGCGTGTGCACTTGGTGTTGGCCGCTTCAGACTTCGTTGGCTTTGTCCTCCTCCCCCCGTTCCTCTCTGTGCCCCTCTACAGTGGGTGAGAAGGGCGGCCAGGGGCAGTGGGACAGCGGAGGATTCCTGCTGTCTGAAAAGCCACTGGAGAGCTTATTCCGTCCCATTCATTTTACACCTCTGGTCCCTCTTCCCAAGCTCTTAACTGCCTTCCTCTACCCCTTGACCTTTCCCTCCAGCTGCCCTTTCAGTCCTTTCCCTTTCCGTCTGAGCATCAGCCGTCAGAGTGTTGGTCTTCACACTATGCACATGAAACCCCCAGGGTCGGCCCTGGTGAGCATGCTCCATGGTGCCCTTCTGCAGATGGGTTTCCTGTTCCTTACCCAAGAGAAAATTGCTCAGGTTTCTAAAGGTGCTCTGAAGTATCATTTAAATGTTGGCATTGGCACGCTCCTGAAAACACGGTTTTCCCTCTTCCCATACTTAGGGATTCATAGGAAGTGCCTGTGTGCCTTTTCTAAGAGGTGTAAGTAATGTGTGAGCTACCTTTACCTGTATAATAAGATGGCTCTACCTTTTCCCTGGTGTGAGTGTCCCTTTGCCTGTGATCTGTGGGCACCTGAGCTTCAGGCCTCTTGCATCCAGACTGCTAAGCCCATCTCAGGGATCCCTGCCACAGGCAGCCGAAAGAGCACGTTTATCCTCTTTGAGGAAGAAGAGCCCTGTCTCTGGGTTATGGATAATGAACGTGGCCTCAGGATGATCTCCGAGCAGGCGCCAGGTTTCCTCTGGCCCGTACCACTGGGAATGATGCGCATGGTGCCTGTGGCAGGTCGTCTTGTGCTCTGATTTCGAGTTTGGCATTCATTAGCTGCCCCCAGGGTCCTCATGACTCGAGTTTGCACTGGCAGAGAGGAGGGCTGTTGGACTGAAGCCAGCTTTTCTGTCTCTCTAGGCTGGTCGTGAGTTCTTTAGAAGCCCTGGAAAGCTGCTTTGCTGTTGGCCCAATCATCGAAAAGGCAAGTTCCGTTTTCAAAGTACAGGGGAGACTTTCTGGAGAAGCAGGAAGGCAGTGGAGTCGTTGGAAGCCCCGAGGACTCACAGCTGAAGAGCTAAACATTTATAGCTTAATCTTGATTTGCAGAGAGGCTCCGGGGAAGTCTTCAGCTTAAGGCCTTCTGTCTTGCTTTGGGGGGGCCTATAGTGAGAGTGTTCCATAGAACAGGACGAGTGCTGGTAAAGAACACTGTTCTGGGAGTCATGAACTTGGACTCAATTTCTGCACCTATGTTGTGAGAAGATTATACATTTTGAAATTATTTGTTTGGCTTTTTGCAGTCCGTGGAGCATATATCTTTGCTCTGCTGGTCTAGAAGGAAAGGAGCGGGAGGGCAGGGTTCAGACGGTGCGTTTGGTGCGGGCTGGGCAGGGTTAGTGGTAGGTAACCCTGCTGTCTCTTGCATCAGGAGAGAAACAAGAATGCGGCTCAGGAGCTGGCCACCTTGCTGCTGTCCCTGCCAGCCCCTCCCAGTGTCCAGCAGCAGTCCAAGAGTCTTCTGGCGAGCCTGCACACCAGCCGCTCAGCCTATCACAGCCACAAGGTAAGCGTTCCCTCTCAGGGACGTTTTCTGAGTACTGACAGGGCATCACACTTAAGTTGGCTTTTCATGTGTAAAGCAGGGGCATAGTTAAGGGGTGTAGCATTGAGATTAGACCCACACAGTCCAAAATGTCTCCTGAGAAATTAATGGACGTCGCTGCACACCGAGGACGAGCCAGCAGTGGGCTGCGCGTTTGCATTTGTTTCTCCTGCCACTCCAACAGCATCAGCAAGGTTCACGAAGGAGAAGGGAGGGACATGCACGTGTGAGTGCCCCTTCCTCACTGGAAGGGGATGAGGGGGGAGACTCCCTCCAGATGCAGAGCAGGGTGGCTGGTGTTTGCCCTCCCACTGGCTGGGGCTGCGACTGGAGGAGCCTGCTGGAGAGAGTGGGGGGGAGGCTGGGGGAGAGGGTCTCACCTGTGGAAGTCAGCAGGGCTGAAGGCGCCGAGTTAGGCCGGTTTCTGTAGAGGGAAAAGACGACAGTTTAGACCCAGACGCCTCGGTTAGCTTCGTGCCTCCAGCCCAGGGACTGGCACATGCGAGTTAACCTGCTCAGCCTCTCAAGGAGAGACGATTTTGGGAACAGTTTGCGTGATACGCACTTTGAGAAGAATGACTCCTTTACTATAGGAAAGCAACCTGGGGTGTTACATTCCTGGAGAATTGAGTGGTTTCTAATTTTCCCATCATACTTTGATACTGATTTCGTGACTTTTAAATTTTTTATAGTGCCTTTAATATTTTATGTGTTAAGAAGTTTAACTTTGAAGGTTTGTTCCAGTTAGATGGGTGGTAATTAACCTGTTCTCTTGAGGGAGGTAGCCAGTCTGCCAGCTGACCTCTCCTCTCCACTTCAAGGCCCAGCCTTTGCTGAGGTTTATCCCTGTGACCCCTCTGTTATAGGATCAGGCCTTGCTGAGCAAAGCTGTGCAGTGTCTCAACACCTCCAGCAAAGAAGGCAAGGATTTGGACCCCGAGGTCTTCCAGAGGCTGGTGATCACAGCTCGCTCCATTGCCATCATGCGCCCTAACAACCTTGTCCACTTTACGGAGTCAAAGCTGCCCCAGATGGAAACAGGTGAACTTGGCCTACATGGCCGTGGTCCTGAAATCTGCGAATATGTATTCTGCACCCTTTCACCCCCTTGCTGTTCTCACTGGCCTCTGACTGACTGTGCTCTGGCCAGGGATTTTATCCTCATGTCTTTATACTTTGTGGAGGATTCGTGACATTAAGATTGTACCATTTTAAGTAAATGCTCCTTCCACTGCTTACTTCTTGGGTTATTTTTGGGTTTATTTAGTTCTATAGACATCAGTCTAATCTGTCACTATGTCTTATGATCTTCAGGGTAAAGGTAAAGTTAAAGCAACTTCAGCGCCTCACTTGCTTAAACTACTAGGGTCGTGTCTTTTGCTTTCATGCTGTTCTTTCACTGGTACGTGTGGTGGCCCTTCTTGGTGCCTGGTTCTGTTTCCTCCTTCTCCTCACTTTGTCTGGGCTCCACACTTGTTTTGCTTTTATCAAATGTCGTTCACTGATGCTTTTACAATTCTCTGTCACTTACATGCACCCATGTACTGTCGTCATCCTGTGCCTCCTTCTAATACTGTGACCCAGGAATCATTCTGGAAAGTCTCAGAGGTTCTCCTGGCTTTTAGAAGTTGAACAGTGAGACCTGAGACCTCTGAATCTGCTGTGAAGATCCTGAATGCTCCCCCTTCTACTTAATTCTAACATACGATGTTTTCTGTGATGTTCCTTTTCCCAGACTGCTTTTCTCCTAGATGTGCCTGCTGGAATCTAGGGATAGTTGGCATGTTGATTGGGGCCCCACTTGAAACTCCCTCCCCAGGCAAGCTTCCTTGACCTGAGTTAAACTTGACACAAATTAAATTCCATCTCCGATTTACCGTCGTCACTAACTTTCTTTCTGTGCAGAAGGAGTGGAGGAGGGGCGGGAGCCTCAGAAGCCGGTGGAGGCAGATTGCTGCAGTTTCGTCACCCAACTGGTGAACCACTTCTGGAAACTCCACGCCTCCAAACCCAAGAACGCCTTCCTGGCGCCTGCCTGCCTGCCAGGTACCGTGTGGGAAGGGGCACTTGCCTATTGGTAGCGAGCAGAGCCTGATACAAGTCCTGTCTTCAAATAGGCCCAGCCCCTAGCCTTCATTCTTCATCGCCCACCTCGTCCAGAACGAGTGGTCAGGGAATGGAAGGCTGGGAGGTCAGTTGCAGTTCCTGACACAGGAAGGCGGAGGGTGAGGGCAGCGAGGGGGCTTTTCTTGTAGATCTTCGTGTCAGGTCGGCTGTTTCACCTCGGGCGTGTGTGCGTGCCCGTAGTTGTGGTCGGAATTGTTTCAGAAATCTGTGCGAAATTGGCTGGAAGCCAGTTCACAAGGCAGAAGTTAGGTGTCAGCGTGGAGAATCGTGCCATTCCTCAGCTGCCACTGCCTTCAGTGTCTGACTTCTCACGCCATCCCGAGTTTGGGTGATAGAGCCAGATCCCTGCAGCAACCTAGAGAAGCAAAACCTCCCTGGTGCTCACTCGTGTTGGGAGTTTGCTTGGGCAGCGCACCCGAAGGCGTGTCAAGGTCGTGTCTGTTGTCACCAAAGGTTTGGGGTTAGTAGGGGCATTTAGAATCTACCCAGCTCTTCACACTTCTCCACCCTGGTTTGATGTCCAAGAGAGCAGACAGCCACTTACTGCTGTGACTCGGGGAGTCTAGAAAGGCTTTCGAGGACGGTTTGGGAGATTGGAAGACTAGTAATAAAACAGATCAAATGATGCTGCCAGCCTATCTCTTGTGTATGTTTTCTTTGTTTTGCTGTGTGTACTTGTTTTGTTAGCTTGACCTTTATGTGGAGATAAGAATTTGTACTTTCGTCTTAGACTCTTAAGTAGGTAGAATTTTTTCTGTTGTCCTTTTATCCCCTTCAGGCCTCACGCACATCGAAGCCACGGTCAATGCGCTGGTTGACATCATCCACGGCTACTGCACGTGTGAGCTGGACTGTATCAACACGGCGTCCAGGATCTACATGCAGATGCTGCTGTGTCCTGTACGTGCCCTCGCGCCCCGCACAGCTTGGGCGTGTGCGGAAAAAGTTCAATAAATTTGCTAATGAAGTAAACACTCTTAAAGGCGATAATAATGGGAATTAAGGGTTTTGAATATCAATAAAAGCTTTAAGATTTTATTCATTCCATGGGGGAAAAAGGTTTGAAGAGGTGATTGACTTTGTCTATCTTTAGGGCTGAATACCCAGGGGATATCCTGGGGATTGCTGCTTAGTTCCAAGTATAAATTAAAAGGAGTATGTGAATGATCGCCACTAAGATCTAGTTCTCAAGACTCTCACAGAAGCTAGGTGTTTGAAGTGCTGATTTTAGCACAGAGCTAAGATGAGCCCGATCGTCTGACGAGAAGCCCAAACCCCTCTGTAGAGAGCCAAGTGGCTTCAGGAGCAGGCGGCCTGCCAGTCTGCCACCAGGGACTGGGGTATGAGGGTGGAGGTGAATGGGTCTTACTCTGCCGGGTCAGGAGACAGGGTTAACTGCTGAACTTGGTCAGCAGGTTCACGGGCGAGAGTGGGCAGGTCTTCCACATGCATGTAAGTGGTTGACCAAGAGAGGAAAGTGTCTGCAGGCAGTTTCATGAATAATATAAAACCCAAGCACGACAGTGTCCTTTCAACCTCAGGATCCCGCAGTGAGCTTCTCCTGTAAACAAGCTCTGATTCGAGTCCTGAGGCCCAGGAACAAGCGGAGACATGTGACACTGCCATCCTCCCCTCGAAGCAACACTCCAATGGGTAACGTGGGGTCTTGACATGGGCTCATGTGGCTGTGGGGGGTGGGGGTGCTGCCTATGTGGGCCACGGGCCCGGGGCCTGTGATCCATGTGTCCCTTGTCCTGCCTTGTCCCGCAAAGACTTTCAGGGGGGCAGATAAAAATGCAGATGGTCAGTGAGATAAAAATAAAGAATATCAAAGCCATGGGAAAATAAAGGTACAACAGTAAAATCAAGCTCAAGAGACTAAAAGAAAAATCTACATCACAAGGTCCTGCATAGTTGTTAAGTGAAGATCTTACATCTGGACAAAAGCTTCCTCAGAGCCACAGCAAAAGTAACCTAAGAACAACTGTGAAAGTCCCAGTGACTAAAGAAAAGTATAGCCATTTTCCAGGGAAAATAGACTTCTGGCATGAAAGCTCTACAGTAGGGGCCCAGGCTGTTGCCTTTGGTGGTAGTGTCCTCAGAGGTCGTGCCTACACTGTATGACAGCAAATGTCAAAAGAGGTTTCCCTCGTCGTACACTTGGACACAAGTCAGGGGACAACATTTAACATTGTAGTAAAAGCAATTCTCAAAGCATCCAAGTCTTAACATTACATTGTGTAAGTCTCTGGTTACTTGGTTTGCCTCAGAAGGAAATTTCCAATGAAAGTCACGTACATAATTTTAAGTTTTCTATTAGCCAGGTTTTAAAAAGAGGAAAAGGAAGTATGTTGAAATTACCTTACTAATCAATTTAGTACATATAAATATTTCAACATGTAAATATAAATTATTAGCACAGTGCTTTGCTTCTTTAAAATGTGTCTTTGCGGGACCCTCACCTGGTGTGAGGTGTGCCCTAGTGCCGCACTGCCGTGCGGACCGGCCCGCTGCAAGTGCCCCGGAACCATGTGCCGGGGGGGGGCTGCAGAGGGGCGTGTAACTTCATGACGTTCCGTCTTCCTTGAATATCACTGACCTTAGCCCAGCTTTTCTGGAGTTAGGCCACGATTGGTGCATCCTCGGGGAGAAGCTGGAGTGCAGTTTATGTTTCCAGGGGAGGCCTCATGCACTTGCTTCCACAGCCCGCCTGGCGGGAGGTGATTTCGCTGTCTTCTCACATTAGGGGTCTGACCCCTCTCATACTAGGAGGCCTCTCCCCTCACGCGGGAGCTGGCTGGGCAGGGTTCTTCTTCTAATGCCCCTACAGTGTGAAATCTCACTGGCCCAGTTGTTTTGGAAGAAAACAGTAACACTTCAAGCTGCCAGGACGGATGACAGATATTAGATTATTTATTTCCCCTGTCTTGTCCAAGGTCTCCTGAGAGTTTGTGGGTGCCCGGGGGCTTATCGGGCTTCAGTTTCACTGCTTTATGGAAATACCTTGGTAATCCAAGGCTCCCCCCATTGTGCCCGCCCTTCACAGCTGGAAAAGGTCTTGTCCTGTGTGGGGGTGGGCTGTCCCAGCCCACCTGTTTCGTAGATCAGATGCCCCCGGGCTAGCTGGAGCGCTCCGGAGCTCCTCCAAGGCACAGGCCCAAGGCACAGGCACCAGCAGGTAGCTTGGCTGGGCTTTTGTTTGCTCTGTGAGTCCTCACACCAGATGCTGAGGGAGGAAAGGTTTGTAAGTATCTTCAGGTGACTGGGGTTTCTTTGACTCAGGAGACAAGGATGATGATGACGATGACGATGCAGATGAGAAAATGCAGTCATCAGGGATCCCGAATGGTGGTCACATCCGTCAGGAAAGCCAGGAGCAGAGTGAGGTGGACCATGGAGATTTTGAGATGGTGGTGAGTCTGGAGCTGGAGAGGGGAGTAGGGGTCTCTAACTCTCCTCTAGCTCTTACTTCCAAAAGCGACCATGAACCATGGGACGCTGACCGTGCGTCCTCTCTGCAGTCTGAGTCGATGGTCCTGGAGACCGCTGAGAATGTCAACAACGGCAACCCCTCGCCCCTGGAGGCCCTGCTGGCTGGTGCAGAGGGCTTCCCCCCGATGCTGGACATCCCTCCTGATGCCGACGACGAGACCATGGTCGAACTGGCGATCGCCCTGAGCCTGCAGCAGGACCAGCAAGGTAGAAGGCAGGTGGCAGGAGCATGGTGGCCCGCTGGCCTTGCCCAGGAGAGGGGGTTGGCAGTTAATGATGTGCCGCTCACTTAGCTTGTCCCCAGATTTGGGGAGAGGTTGATCTGGGTGAGAGCTGTTCAGAGATACAGGTGGAGAGTGAGAGGGACTACAGGGGCATTTTCAGCTGGGAGCCAATCTCCTAGTTCCTGTCTGTCTGGGCATTTGGATTATTTCCTCCCACATCTGTTAGATCCCTCCAGCCTGTGTCCGGCTTGAGCTGGAGGGAGTCTTCCACCATTGGTGTAACCAAACGTGGTGGCTGGACAGCAATAGCTGTTCACTTTCTCCAGGCCGGAAGGGGTCACACGCTGGTGAGTTTAGGTTCCTGAGGGCGGTAGGTGGCCAAAGCAGCGCTGCGGACGGGGTCTGGAGAGGGTGTTGGTGCTCACTCTCCACTTGTTCCCCAGGCAGCGGCAGCAGTGCCCTGGGCCTGCAGAGCCTGGGGCTGTCCGGCCAGGCACCCAGCTCCTCCTCACTGGACGCAGGAACCCTCTCTGACACCACAGCATCAGGTAACTGTCCACAGCTAGGAGCGCGGCCCAGGACCCCCGGGCCCCAGGCCGAGTTCCCTGTGCTGTGAGAGTGTAATGGGCAGCTGCTTTGACAGGCCATTCTGGACTTCCCGCTTCCGCCATCGCTTTGGAAACACAGGTGTGGGAGGCGCGCCATGCAGCTTGGTGGGGGTGCTCATGGCTTCGCCTCCTGCACTTTGCATGCCGCCTGGCTTCCGCTCGCTCCCCGAGGAAGAGCCCAGAGAGCAGCCTGCAGCTCAATCAGCGCTGGGCTTAAATCACAGCTTTCCAGTTCTTCCTCAGAGTGCTGACACTTTAGACAGCATTAAAGAAAGACAAGAAATGGAGATGATACCTTTTAGCTTTTTTATCTTCATTTGCAAGTAAAAGTGAAGTTGCAAGGAGCCAAGTTAGCTGCAGGTCAGTGTGGCTAACCGTGAGGGATCTGTGAGCTGGGGAAGTGGGGGTTCTGTGTACGATTCAAATGCAGAGGAAATTTTCAAGCCTCGTTTTGTCTTCACTTGCAATTTCTTTCCTAACTTGTTAAGAAAAAAAAAATTATAAGTAGAGAGTTGGACCAAGAGCGAAGAGGATGGAACATCTGACTCAGCTACTGGAAAATCTTACCCAAGTAATTTAAGGGTTGATTTGGAGATTTTCAGATTGATGCTTTCCTATATTGGTTTCTTTCTTTTGTATTTTCTTTTTGGGAGTTTTAACCCTGGATAGGTAAGAAAGGGAGAAATTGGCTGTCCCCTCTCACCTGCTGCTGTGGCTTGTTGCTGTCCTTGGTCCCTTTAGTTGCTGTCACTTCGGACTTGGAGGTCGCTGTCGTGCTGTGCCAGTTGTGCCCCTGCTGTGCTCTGTGGCTGTCTTGGCTTTCCTCCCCCACGTCCCTCATCCTGTCTCAGCTCAGCCCTGATCCTGGATGCTGTGGCTGTCTCTGGGGAATTTCCTTGCTTCATTATTAGCATCTGATGAGGATGATTAGGAGGTGTGAAATTTCCCGATGAGCTCCCCTCTGGACCACCTGATTAAAAAGAAAACAAACAGGTTGATTAAAGAGCTCACATTAGTGATTTCCGACATGAGCACAAATTGACTGATTATGAAATAAATCTCATTAAAATTGAGTTCTGTGCTTTGAATGGTAATGGCTGCTTTCCAGTCTCAGCCAGTGTCAATAACACCTCCACGATGGTGACTACGAAGCATTTAAGTTAGGAAATTGAGTGTCTGTGTCACAGAATCTCATTGAACTCTGCACTGTTCCGCTTGTGCTGTAACGTGACAGCGAAGGAAATGCCCGGGGAACTGGGTCTTCACTCCTAGTACTGTTCACAAGGCTCTGTGTGTAGTGTTTGCTCCTGCTAGTCGTTAACCAGCAAAGCACATCTTTCCCTTTTTCCTTTGCCAGCAGGACAGGTAAACTGCGCTGTGTCCTCTGTGCTGTGTGGTTTGATGCTTTCGCCCCAAGGAGGGGTTTTTACCTGTAACAGCTCTCGTTACTCTCTCAGCTCCAGCCTCAGATGATGAGGGCAGCACAGCAGCGACTGACGGTTCCACCCTCCGGACCTCTCCCGCTGACCACGGTGGTAGTGTGGGCTCAGAGAGCGGGGGCAGTGCAGTGGACTCGGTGGCTGGCGAGCACAGTGGTAAAGTGTCCTGGGGTCCTGATCTCCTGGGCAGAGGGTGGGGGCAAAACAGGAGTCTCTGCCTGGGTCCTGGGATTGGTTTGGGCAGAGGGAAGCTCTGGGGACTCATGGGAAGTCTCACGAAGTTCATTTGACCTCACCCCTGGGGTTTCATGTGTTCCGTGATAATGGCTTAAGCTCAGGGAGTTTAATACTGAAGTAGCTTCCAGGTAGCTTTTACTTATCTGTTAGTGGAAGAAAGCAGTGGCATACCTAATCCCAAATCATGAGTAATCTAAAGCAATTATGGTGTGACCTTGAAATCTATCATACTGTTTTTTTTCCTCTTGTTGGGGGAAGATATTTTGGGCAATTACTGTTAATGATCTGATGTGTTAATACAATAGGTGGTCTTCACAGTGTACTGGATGATAGGATGGGGCTCTAGGATGAGGAAGCGGGACAAAGCCATTTGGGGCTGATCTTGTAAATCAGTCTGTGGATGTGAAGATTTCTTGTATGGAGTAGATAAAGAGTAAAAGATAATGCCTAGATTTCTAAATCAGTGTGTGTTCTCTGGAATGTGAAATAGAAATGTGTCGGGAGCAGAGACTGAGGTCGGTCCTACAGGCAGGGATCGTGTTCTGTAGAGGGATGCGTGGCCACCCTGAGAGTCACTGGGGTCACAGTGCTGTGGGGCTGGAACTGTGCATTCCATCCTTACTTAGCTTTACACAGAAGAGGAAATTTGTAAACTTGCCGGTCATCTTTCAACTATTGCTGACTTCAGAGCGCACTGGGTTCCATTGTGCTTTGGGAGCTGACTTGTGCTTTTTAAACCATTTCCTTCCAGTGTCTGGCCGAAGCAGTGCTTACGGCGATGCCACGGCGGAGGGGCATCCGGCGGGACCAGGCAGTGTCAGCTCGAGCACTGGCGCCATCAGCACCACCACCGGCCACCAGGAAGGAGAGGGCTCCGAGGGAGAAGGAGAAGGGGAAGGGGAAGGAGACGTCCACACTAGCAACAGGTCAGGGTCTGCACTTTCTCAGCGGAGGGGCCTTCCTGCGGGAGAGCATTCTGGGGACAGGGTCCCTCGCAGGAGGTGAAGTGGACCCAGCGGGTGTTTAGAAGCCTGTTACTAAATTTCCAAACATTTGGGTGACTTTCTAATTATTTTCCTGTTATTGACTTATAGTCTAATTTACTGTGGTTGGGGAACATATTACGTAATTTTAATTCTTTGAAATGTTTTGAGATTCAGCATTGCTTCTAAAATGATTTTATATCTTTTTTGGATTTTTCAGTTGTTTTTAGTGGGGCAATTTAGGTAACCTAGCCATATTGGTAATGGAAGTTTCCAAAGTGGTTTTAGTGTTTTTCCAGGAATAAGTTAAACAATCAAGTGACTTGTTTGAAATAGTACAATAACGGAATTGTTTTCATTTAAGTCACAAGAAAAGAAAGTTGCAATTTTTGGTAGTGTTGAATTTTTTGGTATTGTTTCAAGAGTCTTGTCTAAGAGTTTGAAAAGCCAGTGAGTAATCTGGCACGATCTTGGTCCAGGTCCAGACCCTGCTCATTTGGCTGGCTCTTTCCTTTGTGTTTGTCTATTCACTCACACACATGTTCTCCATTCCTGAAGATCATCCTCCATCTCAAAGCTTAGGTTTATCCTAGAAGTGTCGAACTGCCGCTTGCCATCCCGTCTTTCGCCTCACCCACTCCTGATCAGTTCTTATGCGTGTGTGGGCTTTTATGTGTTACAGAATGCTAAAGGACATTTAGCTCCTTTATTTCGAGTTCTTTCTAGAATAATCATTATTCAAATAAGACACTACTTTCATTCAAACTTTTATTATTTTGAGTTGTAATATACAGAAATCACATTAAAAAATATATAGGCATGTGGTTTCTTATATTAAATAGTCCACAAAGTAAAATGAAGACTAATTCAAGTATGAAGTGAATCCATTAATTCACTCAGCAGATGTACTCTGAAATCTGTGTAAGACTGTCAGGCGAGACTGCTAACCGACTTGTCACCAAGACCCTAGTTAATGTATTTTCACAGTGGTCCTTCTGAATCAGTGTATTCACCAGGGATCCAGGGGCACACAGTTTGGAAGCCCAGCTGCATACCCGTAGATGAAGAAAGCTTAGGTGGTGGCCACCTGAGTGCAGGAGAGAATTCATGGGTCCAATATGGGAAGGGTGGTGTTGAAATTGAATTTTGCACTAGGAAAAATTGTGGACGAGGTGTGGGAGGAGAGGGTAAAGCAGTGACTGGCTTTCCGAGGGACTTGGGAAGCGTGAGAATGAAAGAGCTAGGTCAGTGTGCAACTGGATGATACAGGATGTGTAGGTAAGGAGAATGCCAGAAAAGAACCGCCAGGAGGCAGGCTAAGGCCACGTGCTGGAGAAGAACCATAGCGCTTACTATGGACAATTTGGCTTGATTTCAATACTGAGAATGGCTAGAACCTGATCGCTTGAGTAATATTTAACTTCCCTGTAGTAGGTTTTCAGTACCATTCATTGTATTTTGCAGTAGTTTTGCTCCCTTTTAACAGAGTGAGATTTTTCCTACGTTGTTGGTGTGACAGATAGGCATTTATTAACATTTTTTAAATACTAGGATTGTTCCTAAGCAGTAGGGGCCTTGTTTACCTCAGTGGTCAGAGGGAGGGCCTGCAGGCACCTTCCCTCCTGTAAGTGGTTGTATACTGGCTCATGTTTTGTGCATTTCTCTTGCCCTTTCAGGCTGCACATGGTCCGTCTGATGCTGCTGGAGAGACTGCTGCAGACCTTGCCCCAGTTACGCAACGTTGGAGGTGTCCGGGCCATCCCGTACATGCAGGTATCCCTCGGTTCCCAGGGTCAGTCGCTTTGTGCTTGGACCGTCCTTAAGCATGCTGATGTCTCCGTTCCGGAGGCTCTGTAAGGCTTCGGAATCAGGCCATAAAACAATGGAATACAATTTTGAACTTAAGTCACAGCCCTTCATTTTAGAGATGAGAAGCCTGGGGTCAGAGAATTTTTTAAAATGTTCCCCAATTGTCCAGCTAGTTATTGACAGAGCCAGGAGCAAAAGTCTGCTCCAGAGATTCTTAGTCTGTAGTGACTCTTCACTAAGGTTAGTGATAGAGTGTGATCTGTGACAGCTGTTCTCCCACTAGCTGCCTTCGTCTTGGGCAGAACTCTTTGATTCTTAGCAAGCACAATGCCCTGTCTCAGCCCACTTCGGTGGGATGTAGCGTAGCTTAGTCATTTAGTTTTGCAAACTTTTTGCAAAATACTTTCCGTGATGTCAAGTGTGTTATATATCAAAAATGGACTCTTCTGACTCTGGAGACTTAAACTTTGGATACCTTGGGATTTGGAACCTCCTCACAAGTAACTGTCGTAATTGACAGGGAAGTCAGGAAGACTGGGATTTCTCCTGAAACACCCGGTGTTTTGAAGGTGGTGTTCTCCAGGGAATTGGCCTTCATGTTTCCTCTCTGACTCCCAGGTCATTCTGATGCTCACTGCAGACCTGGATGGAGAAGATGAGAAAGACAAGGGGGCCCTGGATAACCTGCTCTCCCAGCTTATTGCTGAACTGGGCATGGATAAAAAGGTGAAATCGAATTTGTACTGTGTGAAAAACAGGGGTCGGCTAAGACCAGCTCTCCATTTTTGCTCCTCCCTCAGAGACTGTCCCCAGTTTTGGGGGGAAGGGCCTCCATGAGGGCTGTAGTTCTGTTGATTCAACAAAACTGTTTTCAGTGCCTGCTGCGGCCCAGGCACACTTTTGGATCTGGGCATGAATGAAAAATAAGACAAAGTCCCTGCCTTCATGGACCCTCTGTAGTTCTGTAAGGTGAAGACAGGGAATCGGTGGTTTCTATCTTAATGTGACCCGTTAAGAGCCTCAGGCTTTCAGTAATGCAGGTATAATCCACAGATAGGTGAGTTTGTTTCCTCTCCGATTCCACCTGAGGAATGTTTAGCGCCAAGAGGCTTGAGGGAATCTCGCCAGAGGATACCTCAAGCTGCAAAGTTGGTGTGAGCTTTTGGGCTCTGCTTCTGCTTGCAGGACGTCTCCAAGAAGAATGAGCGCAGCGCCCTGAATGAGGTCCATCTGGTGGTGATGCGACTCCTGAGTGTCTTCATGTCTCGGACCAAGTCTGGGTCCAAGTCTTCCATATGTGAGGTACTTCTGCTTCCAGCATCTGGGTGTGGGGAAGGGAAGGGTTTGTCTGCTTGGTGCTAGGGCTGAGGGCAGAGGTGACAGTCCTCAGAGGGACGCCATTGTTGCCTGAGGGAAGTTAGATTCTAAGCTGTTACCTCTTCCAGAACAGAGCCTCCGCCTTTCTCAGAATCCCTTACAAATCCTGATCTTTGCCAACAATCCCCCCATTGGCGGGGTTAAAGGGTTTGGGCGTTCCATCATTGAAAAGCAGGGGACTGTTCTGCAGGCACGGAATAGCTAAGAGGATTCGCACTGAGTGTTGCCATAAGTACAGTAATAATGCAGAGAGAAAGCCACGTGTGCATGGTGGCAAGGAGATTAACACAAAGCAGGGAAGGTGGGAATGGAGGCTAAACTGCGTCCAATCTTAATGAGCTTAGGAGCTGTGGGGTTTGCTGGGATTTGCAAGGCTCTCCTAATGGTTTTATTTACAGTAGCTTTTCTCCTACTTTTTTATTCACGTGATCGCTTACCCCATCTTCTTTGGAAGCTCATTCTATGAGAAGAGCTCCTACTGGGGGGTAGGGTTGCTTAAAAATGCCTCTAGTGGAAAGTTTTCTCTCCTCGAAATGGTCTTCTTTTCTAGTTGCCCAAGGAAAAAGAGGAAATCTGTCCCCTCCAGGTGGAAAGATCTAATCCATGCCTCTTGGCCAGTGGCGCCTGTGTAGGGAGATTAGCGCTGAGAGCTGTGTTTTTGTCTTTTTTTCTACCATGCCGTTATTCCAGAGTTGGGGCAGTGTTTGAGCTGGCTGGGAAACTTTTAGCTCAAGAGACTGACTGACCCACTTCACGACAACTAATTCTGTTGTGAGTGTGTCCCCCCACCCCAGTGCACAGCTGCATTTATAAGCTGTTCTCCCCTTCTCCCTCCAGTCGTCCTCCCTCATCTCCAGTGCCACTGCAGCGGCCCTGTTGAGCTCTGGGGCCGTGGACTACTGCCTGCACGTGCTCAAATCTCTGCTGGAGTACTGGAAGAGCCAACAGAATGATGAGGAGCCCGTGGCTACCAGCCAGTTGCTGAAACCACATACTACTTCCTCCCCACCCGACATGAGCCCATTCTTCCTCCGCCAGTACGTGAAGGTGAGGGCTTTCCCGGACAAGCGCCACTCCTGCCCCTCACCCGGAGCACACTCAGTGAGTAGAGCCCAAGGAGCTGCAGGAGGGGGCCTACACTCTCTGGTGGGGTTCACTCTCGGCGCGATTTAATAAATAACCTGCTGCTGGGGTCCTGAGTCCTGCCACTTGGTGAACCTGAGGAATTGAATGACACCAGGCAGTCAAGGTCCTTTCACGTTGAGCTCCTGAGAAAAAGATGTGGTACAAGGTCATGTTGTCAGTGTGGGTCACATCCTCATATGTATGTCAGGTACTCCCCCTGCTGTCATCAGAGGCCCTGTAATGCTCTAGTTTAGAAGATGGGCTTTCGATCAGGTGTATCTGGGAACAAGTGTCTAGGAGCAGTTGTCCTCACTAGCTGTGAGGCTTGGAGGAGTTCTGTCTGACCTCAGTAAGCCTCAGTTTGAATACTTGGAAAGTGAGGACACAAGAGTATCTGCTGTGTAGGGCGGTCGTGAGCGTTGAATGAGGTGATGTTTGTAAAGCACGGTGCCTGGCACCTACCGAAACTCAGTGAATGTTCATTGTTACCGTTTCTCTTCTGCTGAGGCCCTAGGTTGGTGCTAAATGGGTGGACTAGCTCTGCTTCTTACTGTGTGCTCAGAACTACTTTGAATAGTGTAGGAGTATAACAGGCATGCAGTAGGAGTCTGAGCAAGTCCTTCTCTTTTTAGTAACCCTTTGGTGGTCTTTTAAAAATTACTTTTTGACCACAAATTTCTTTGAGGATCCAGCTGTCTCCTTTACTCTGTACCTTACTCACCTACAACACCTCTGCCTGCAGCCCTACTAACTCTTGCATTCCCCCACATGCAGGTGTTGCCTTTGTGTGTGCTGTCCCTCCTGAGATTCTTTCCTTTCCCTCTACATCCCTCCCTCCCCCCCCCCCCCCCCCCCCCCCCCCCGGTGAACTGATTCCTGTTTCTTCAAGACCAGCTCAAACACTGGATCCTAGGAAAACCTTCCCCAACACACACCTCCCTGCTATCACGTGGTCGAAACGACGTTCCCCTGGGCTCCCCGTGCACACGTGTGGAGTCTTCCCTCACACTGTTGCAAAGACCATATTTTCTTCCTCTTTATGTTCCCAGTGCTTGTCCTGGAACCGATAAATACCTGGTGATAGAATATATGAGACACGCTGTGCAGGCTCTTCTTGGGTACCACACAGCTTGCAGGATAGCCGTTGTCCACTGCCCTCTGATTTCTCTGTACCCCTGCCTCTCTGAGCGATGTGAACCCAGGTCTCAACTGAGTTTAGTGGCCCTGGCCCCCTGGGCTTACTGGAATATGTCTTGTTGTTACAAAAGTTTTAGCTCTAGGGAATGGAATACATTTCTCATAGAAAGTGAGAAATTTTTCCCGGCGACTGTTTCTTCAGTGTTTTCCCATTCTAAGTTTTGTGTGAGTAGAATACAGTCAACACAGTGTCCAAAACTATGGACTGAAATGCTAGAACTTTTAAGAGCAGTGAGATTGTCTCCACTGTAATCTTCACACTTAATGAGATTGCCCAGGAGCCTGGGACATTGCTTGTTTCTGCACTGAACTGTCAGCCAGTGCCAGCTCCAGCTTTAGAAGGCGCAGTGACCAGTGTTAGCATAAGGTGTGTGAGTAAATAGGAAACCAGCCTTTCTCTGCGTGTGGCCATGGAGACTGTCGATCACGGGTCCTTATACGTTTTCTCCTCCCAGGGTCATGCTGCTGATGTGTTTGAGGCCTACACGCAGCTTCTGACTGAGATGGTGCTGAGGCTTCCCTACCAGATCAAGAAGATCGCAGACACCAGCTCTCGGATCCCGCCGCCTGTCTTTGACCATTCGTGGTTCTACTTCCTCTCAGAGGTGAGTGGGGGAGCAGCGCCCACGGAGGCTGTACACATCGGCCGAGACTGCCTCTGCAGCCCCCTTTCATCCTGACGTTCCTGTAGTATCCCCCTCGGCCTCGCCCCTGTGCGGCATGCGCTACAGGACGGGGCAAATGCGGGTATGCAGCTGTGAGTGTGTGAAACACAGAGCTTTTCGTGTATTATCATTTACTGATCGTTGTATTATCTCCCACACCAAACTGTAACCCTCCTTTGCCCCCTGCCAAATTTGGTGAAGCTGTGGAAGATGTGCCTCAGAGCAGGCTGTCCACCTGGCTCAGTTCTGCCCATTGGCCTTGCCCCACACGTAATGACAGTGGACAGATTTAACGCTTCGCACTCAGTCCGGAAGACAGAGCAGACCCGTGAAATTAAAACAGAGATTCTAATGTAGGGAATTGGTTACACAGTGCCGAAGCTGCCGAAGATTAGAAGGGAACGCTGAGGCACACAGAGATAGTAGCTACAGGCGCTGCCAGCAGCCTTGAGTGTGCAGAGGGAGGCCCAGGGGCCTGGGGAGGGTGCGGTTGCTAGCCCTCCAGAGCACTAAAGAGAGGGGCTGGGGTGTGGATGATCCCGGAAGCACTGAAAGGAGCTGACGGTCAGAGCCAGCTACAGCCGGTCTGTCCTTGAGTACGGAAGAAATGATGGGACCCGCCAGGGTGAAGGGCTCTTGCTTGGATAGCAGGCAAACAGGAAGAAGCAGCTCCCTCTGTTTCCTCCTGCCTTCCAGTGTCCCTCTGGTGTTCCCCAGTGCAGGACCCAAGCGGGGGCTGGTAGCAAAGATGCAATGTGGTTAGCATAATTCTGGACTGCACAGCACAGAGCAGAGTATGTGGTGGGCTAGATTTGGAGCCGGCTGAGAAACAATCGCTTAGCAACCACAGAAAGCACAACATTAATTCTGGGAAGAATAATCTGCTAGCAAACTCCAAATGACCACTTCAAGGTGTATAGCTTTAACAATCTTACCTCTTTCCCTACCTCTTTTACCTGAAAGAGAGATTTTGAAAATCTTTTTAATATATTAGAACTCTGGGAGGCCCAGAGTGGAGGCCAGTCTTCCCTGAAGATCCCTAAGTGTCCCAGGAAGGGAAGCAGGAGTACTGCCGTTTTTCCCTCGTTGGCCTCTTCCTTCCTATGCCTTTTTCCTGGCCACTGTAAGGAGTACTGACATTCACCAGAGGCCAGCCTGGCAGAGAGGAAATAGCTTGGCTTGTGTTTTATGCCAGTTTTTTAATTTTGTTTGTTTGTTTTTGAGAATTTTTGAGTTTATTTGAGCCAGACCAATGACACAATGGGAAACAAGAGCTCAAATGCTTTCTTTGTAGAGAGTTTTGCTCTCACTGGTTTTTGGCAACAGTTTACAAACCCCAGGGTGCCTGGGCTGGTACAGACACAGTTCCAGAGTCCTTGACTGCACTGTTTCTCCCCCCAAGTACCTGATGATCCAGCAGACGCCGTTCGTGCGCCGGCAAGTCCGCAAACTCCTGCTCTTCATCTGTGGGTCCAAAGACAAGTACCGCCAGCTCCGGGATTTGCACACCTTGGACTCCCACGTGCGTGGAATCAAGAAGCTGCTGGAGGAACAGGGGATATTCCTCCGGGCAAGTGTGGTGACAGCCAGCTCAGGCTCCGCCTTGCAGTACGACACACTCATCAGCCTGGTACGAAGGGGTGGAAGCGGTAGGGTGGGGAGGGACTAAATCCAAAGTCCCTGAGTGAATGCTACACCATGTGTGGTTGGCTTCAGGGTCTGTGATTTTCCCCTCACATTCCCACCCCCACCTGGTTTGGATCCTCCATGATGAAGGGGGTGGACATGGGTTTCAACCAGTGTCATGTGTTCACGTCACAGACAGGAGCAACCTGATGCTCACGCACCTCTGATTTTTGTCCTTGGATGCTAAAGATGTAGTGTCTTATGCTTGAAGATAAATCGTGTAGATGTTGGGGAGTAAATTGCATATATTGCACAGGAGCATCCAGAAAGAACACCTTCAGTGTTACAGACGCCTGAGCTAGCGTCCTTACTATTGTGCTTTTAGTGAGAAAAGCGTAGGCTGGACTGAGGGTTTCCAAGTTACAGCCAGTCTCTCTGCTGCAGTATCGAGTGGTCTGAGGAAGCCTGAAAACAAAGGGCCTTCATGTGGTAGGGAGTTGACCATGGAATGCTCCGTGAGAGCCTTGTATGTGGGCCTTGTCCCAGGGTCCCAGGGTATTGGACCCACCTTGCAGAGAGCACCGTGTTCAGTCCCATCCAAAGCTGGGATGAAGGCCCCTCAAGGCAGCAGGTGTGGTACCAGCTGGGCGGCTGGGTGGGGTTGCTCATTTCCGGCGATTGGCTTTCATTTCAGATGGAACACCTGAAAGCCTGTGCAGAGATCGCTGCCCAGCGAACCATCAACTGGCAGAAATTCTGCATCAAAGACGACTGTAAGCATTGCTGCTCCTTTTGATTGCTGTTGTCATTCATCCCTTTGAGAGCTATTACTGAAGCTTCTACATGCCACACACTAAACTGGGTGCTAGGGGTACAGACGTGAGTGAGATAGTCACGCGCCGCCTAATGCTAGGGATGTCTCCTGAGAAATGTGTCATTGGCCATTCCATTGCTGTGTGACCATCGTAAAATGCACTGTACAGATCTAGACGGTGTAGCCTACACACCTGGGCTGTGTGGCACGCCACCGTTGTACGTGTGGTCCGCCGTTGACCGGATTGTCATTATGCGGTGCGCGACTCATCAGACAGCTCTGCCAGCAGAGAAGGCGTGTGAGAGCTTGAAGAGTGATGTAAGGGTCAATGGACAGACTTGGGGTGCCACAGTGGCACAAAGGAGGGGTATCTGACCTCTCTACTGTGATAGTGAAGCTAAAGAGGCGTATCTGGAGTTTAGAGAACTATCTAACTCAAAGAAGTAGGGGCAGGGAGCCAGTCTCTTTGCAGCTGGCACGAGACTTGTTGGCTGCTCCCACAGAGGTGTAAACTCTCAGCGGCAGTCAGCAGCCAGGACTCAGGGAAGGAGCTGGTGCAAACAGGGCAGTCCTGACTGCGTGGCAGAGTTACTCCTGTTCTCGCAGGTGAGTTGAGTCGTCGTCTTAGGTTTGAGCCACTGTCTCCTCTCCCTGCAGCTGTCCTGTACTTCCTCCTCCAAGTCAGCTTCCTGGTGGACGAGGGCGTGTCTCCGGTGCTGCTGCAGCTGCTCTCCTGTGCGCTGTGTGGCAGCAAAGTGCTTGCCGCCCTGGCCGCATCGGCGGGGTCCTCCAGTGCGGCCTCCTCGGCCCCTGCCACTGCCAGCTCTGGACAAGCCACGACACAGTCGAAGTCATCCACTAAAAAGAGCAAGAAGGAAGAAAAGGAAAAGGAGAAAGAGGGTAAGAGTCACTCTTGTCTTGGTTGCATGGGCAGTGTGTTCTGATCTCTCTCAGAGCGCAAGGTTTAGTCCCTCCAGAAGTGGCTTTTATCCTGGCCCACGGGCGACCTGAAACCCGCATGCCCTCTAGTGTCTGTTTGGCCTCATTTTGAGTTATGTTGAAGGTGACACCTTCAACAGTGTGACTCCCCATTTCAGGTGACAGTGATGGGGAAGGTTATAGTACACAGAACAGTTTTTGCTAGGCCAAGTTTCTTCTTCTGTGAAGCAGTAACACTTGCTCTGTGGCAGCTTGTCAGTGTTCAGTGAGGTGATGTCTTTAAACGTGCCTTGTAAACTGTCAAATGCTCTACAAATGTAAGTTGTTTTGCCTGACTTCTTACCATTAGAAAGGCAAATGCCTCTGTTCCACTGCTTTCCGTAGTTCTTGGAGGCCTGAGACAGGTGATGAGGGGTGGAAAGCAAGGAAGGTGGTTCTTCCAACTAATTATTCCAATCTCTCTATACAGGTGTATGGTAATGTATGGTAATGTTTTAGATAGCAAACATCTAAAAAGTTTCTCCTCCAGTGGAACTGTGTATGTTTAGTGCCAGGCTAATGTAGACACTTTATTCCATGCTTTTTGGGGGTATCACTGTATGTCTCATTTGGGGTTGACCTTTTCTCCCCAAGGAAGCAACTGAAAATTGTCTTCAGATTTAACCATTTAGTTCAAACTTCTAGGCATGAACAGCCTTCCCTCCCTCTCTACATGGTAGCACCGGCTCCGGGACTCTAGACCACTTCTTCCTGTTCTCTCTGCCCTGATCTTGCAGGTGAGAGCTCAGGCAGCCAGGAGGACCAGCTGTGCACAGCCCTGGTGAACCAGCTGAACAAGTTTGCAGATAAGGAGACCTTGGTCCAGTTTCTGCGTTGCTTCCTGTTAGAGTCCAACTCTTCCTCGGTGCGCTGGCAGGCCCACTGCCTGACACTGCACATCTACAGGTGAGGTCCAGGGCTGTTGCACAGTCTCCTGGGTCTGTGACCAGCATGGGCGGTGCAGCTCAGCCTTGATTTGATGTTACATGCTCACGGTCACGGTGGCAGTGTTTACGGCAGCCTGAAAAATCCTTTTAACTATTGCAGGTTTCTTCATCGAGTGACTCTGCTTTTTAGCTACCAAAGTGATGTCATAAGCAAAAGATGATCTGTTTCCCACTAAGAAGGCTGTGTTAAGAAGTTTGTAAAATGACCAGGCCTGGCTCTTTATGCTAACAAAGCTCGTTATGCTGTTGAGTAACATTGGATGTTGGGACTAGGCTACCTCCTGAACAAAGGAAGGGGCCGTGCTACATCCGTTAGGGTCCATTGCCAGAAGAGCAACAAAACCATTAGTTGTGGGGAAATAGATGTGTCCACAAAAACAGTGCCTGGGCCTTGCCGATAAAGAACCTCAGGGTTTTCTGGTGCTTGGTGACGCGAGCTGTCATCTCTCTACAGAAACTCCAGCAAATCTCAACAGGAGCTCCTGCTGGATCTGATGTGGTCCATATGGCCGGAACTGCCGGCCTACGGTCGGAAGGCTGCCCAGTTTGTGGACCTACTCGGCTATTTCTCCTTGAAAACGCCACAGACGGAGAAGAAGGTAAGCTGCTTCTTTATGGTCAAAGACTCTAACTTGCCATTTTTAACCTTTTTTCTCTTGAGGTAAGAATCTTACGACCAACCCAAAGATAGTACATAAATATTATCTATATGTGCACATAGGTATATATCTATATATACACATACATATATATCTGCATATTACATATATACACACACTCCCAGTGTGTATACTACATAGGTAATACATACCAGCACGTAAGTATAGTCTGAAAGTGGCTTAGCCAATAGAAGTAGATCGAGTGGGAAGAAAATGTAACTCACTAAAGTTGCTTGGGAATGACAGTGCTCCTTTGGTTTTCCCGACAGCCCTGATCGTGTCCCTTGAGTGTTTCTGCAGTTAGACAGCCTTTTTGTGGCTTCCCCATAAGAGTGAAATTTATCTTCCTCCACAAGGTCTAAAAAGGTGTACTATCATAAGGTTGTGGAAGCTTCTAAAGCAGATAGAGTCCTTTTAAACAATTAAGTGTTAGGCCCCGCTTTGCATAGTTCTGATGGGGGCTGAGGGACCTGGTACTTCTGCAGACAGAAGTCTTTTCCAGTAAGACTTTCCTTTGCACTTTAACTGTGGTCCTTTGTTGACTTCCATTTCAGTTGAAGGAATACTCACAGAAGGCAGTGGAGATTCTGCGGACTCAAAATCACATTCTTACCAACCATCCCAACTCCAACATTTACAAGTGAGCTGTGTTCTCCTTTCTCCCCCTTTGATGCTCAGCCAGCAGCTCGAGCCGCTCTCTCCACACTGACCGGCTCTTCCGGGCGGGTCGACACGCCCCTGTCTGGCTGTCTCACAGCCTCTCCCTCAGAGCTGGGGGCCTGGCCCATGGGAGTTATATGAAATATGCTTGCTGGATTTGGGCTCGGTGATCAGTCATTTAAGAAGGTCTCTAGTTTCAAGGGTCTAAATCTAAATCAAATAAGACAAGTTCACAGAAAATGGCTGCATTTAAAAAAACTTTTGAAAGAGACTATTGGTTAAATTGACAATTTATTACTTCTATGGTTTAATAGTGACTGTTCTTTTTTTTCTTTCTAAACTTTGAGGTACAGTTTCCGTACTACAAAACTCACCTATTTTTAAGTATACAGTTCAATGATTTTTAGTGTATTTCATTGTGACTCTATGAGTCAAACTTGAACGTAGCGTTTTAGGATCCCCCTGACCTCAGGACAGCTCAGAAACAGGAAGCACTAAGGTCGATTAGCTGCATTTTCCTTCCTGTGATTTCCAAACCCTGTTGGCATTTCTCACATGTCCTTGTGTTCTCACTAGGGTGGGGACCACCTGGGGGTACTGAGCCGTGGCCTTTTCGTGGCTTCTGTACGAAGCTCAGTGCTTTCTGAGATGAAATGTCTTTATGCTGAGACTGGTTTCTTCTTTAGCACCTTGTCTGGCTTAGTGGAGTTTGATGGCTATTACCTGGAGAGTGACCCCTGCCTGGTGTGTAATAATCCAGAAGTGCCGTTTTGTGTAAGTGACCTCTTCCACGTGGACAGTCCTGAGGCTTGCAGGGCCAGTGGGTTTCTCATTTCCAGAGCCTGGTTGTTCCCGAATAGGTGTTCCTCTCCTAATGCTCGGTCAGCAGTGGTCTGAACCCTCACCTGCCGTGCTCGTTACCGTAAATAGCAATTTCATCCATGGATGAAGAGTGGGTTACATTGATGAGTTTTGAAGAAGAAAGGGTGAGCTGTTCGCCTTGAACTAATACAGTGTTTTGTGTGCACGCTTGCATTTAGTATATCAAGCTGTCTTCCATTAAAGTGGACACACGGTACACCACCACCCAGCAGGTTGTGAAGCTCATTGGCAGCCACACCATCAGCAAAGTGACGGTGAAAATTGGAGACCTGAAGCGGACCAAGATGGTGCGAACTATCAACCTCTATTACAACAACCGAACTGTGCAGGCCATCGTGGAGCTGAAAAACAAGTACGGGCTCTTTGCTTGGGGAGGGGCAGGAGGCCTGGAGGGCCTGGCGTCTGGCCTTGGCTTTGATGGCTGGAATCCGGTAAAGTAGCGCTTCCCTAGAGGTCCAATATGTCCTCTTCCCCCTGCAGTCATGGCTGGGGGACAGAGGGAAATGCCAGTTTCTAAGGATGGCGACAAAGGTTATTTTAAAATCACGTCCAGTGGGGCCTTGGGGTCTGTGGAAACCCCTCAGCAGCTTGTCTAGGGAGGCCAAGCTGAGTGAGGGAACTCCAGGCTTCTCGCACCCATGCAAACTGGAGCAATTACATTTGCATGTAAAACCGCCTCCCTACATTGGAAAGCAGTTGTCATTTCTTGGGTTTGGGCAGTATTCTCTCGCTCACAGAGCAGGCAGTATTTCTCCAGAAGTCTCTCTAGTACATAGTCCTTCCATTTCTGCATAGTGCCTTTCCTCGATATATGCTGGTGTTGGATCTTTGTGGCTCACGGGTGCCAGTGTTTGAGTTGGGGTGTGCCATCTACGGGCTAAAGAAGGTGCCCACGGGTCACAGTGCTGAGTTCTGTGAGATTGACGCGCTGCCTACTATGCTCAGAGGGCACCTTGTGGTGCTGACTTTTACAGAGACAGACCTTGTGTGGTTGAGGTCACAGGCTTTGCTGCTGGGCAGAGAGCATGGGTAGGTGGTACCTGAATGTTAAGACTTACCACTGCTGTTCTGCACGTGGAGTGGAAGTCTCGGTATTATTCCAAGAGAACAGAGTAAAGCTGGAGTGTAACATGTCAGCCAACGGCCACCAGGCCTCTGACTGAAGGAGGCTTTCTGGTCTCCTTTGCAAGGAAGACTGGTGATGCACAGGTCATCACACTGGTGACCCGTGAGTAGCAGCTACTCGCTGGGATGGCCCGAGTCCCCTCTGTGGGAGGGGTTTGACTTTCTCTGTGTGGAGTCAGTGCAGTTGCCGGTAAAGCTCTTAGGCTCTGGAATGAGACTGTGGAGTCATGTCTCAGCTCTGCTGCCCATGTCTCTGACCTTGGAGGAGTTATGTAACCCCAAGTTCCTTAACTTTAAAGTAAAGAGAGGTGAACTCACTTTCAGGGCATGGCTTTAAGGGTTAAACGAGTTAGAGTGTGTGCGTGTGCACACATATGTGAGTGTGTGTATTATATATGTGAGTGTGTATTATATATGTGAGTGTGTGTATTATATATGTGAGTGTGTGTATTATATATGTGAGTGTGTGTATTATATATGTATGTAAAGCGCTGAGAGCAGAGCCTACCTAGCACATGTTAAGTGCTCAGCAAATACTGCTTCTAATTGTATTAATGTAATTACCCTTAAATTATTACATGCCTTTGTCTCTCTGACTCTACTTGGCACTCGATTCAGATTCTGGTACGGCCCTCTGCCTCGCCAGAGCGAGCTGAGCTTTACCCTTCCCAGGTGGTTTCAGGGTGGGAACTCGGGCAGCGTTGTCCTGGAAGTCTTGAGATTATAGGCTCTAGTGCGCCAGAATTTTGGAGGAATGTCTTTCCTTGACAATGACTTCTGCTTTTCTAGAATCTCAAAAGTTATCATATGGAACATCTTAAAGCCCTGGTATGTTCTATCTTTTTTAATAGAGAAAGGGTAGTAGAAAAATATTTTTAAAATTAGGGTGCTATTATTTACCAGATTTCCTGCTTTTGTAGAAACTACTTCATTGCCTTAGAAAAATACACATGGACAGCCTTCGTCTCATCAGAGTGTCATTACTGAAGGTTAAATGAGAGGCTCTTGGGCCCTCTGCCCTGCTGTCTGACACTGTCTCTCCTAGGCCGGCTCGCTGGCACAAAGCCAAGAAGGTCCAGCTGACCCCCGGGCAAACGGAAGTGAAGATCGACCTGCCCTTGCCCATTGTGGCCTCCAACCTGATGATTGAGTTTGCCGACTTCTATGAAAACTACCAGGCCTCCACAGAGACCCTGCAGTGCCCGCGCTGTAGTGCCTCGGTCCCTGCCAACCCAGGGGTCTGCGGCAACTGTGGGGAGAATGTCTACCAGTGTCACAAATGCAGGTGAGCAAGCAGTTGTCACCCTGGCCAGGACCATGTACATTCCTTATATTTTTCTGTAAGTGCCTCAGGGTGGGCAGTTTCAGTGTCTGGGTCCTCATAATAGTTAGGGGGCTACAGGTATGTAGAGTGTGGAGTCCTAGGGTGGAGAGAGAAGAAAAGAGGGAGGGAGGGGGGAGAGTGGCATGTGTGTGTTGCCCCTCCTGTGTGGGCAGGAGTCTGTAAGTTTACTTCTGGGTCTTCTGTTGTTAGCTGGTTGCTTAAGTCATCCTCACCTACTTGTTCCTGTCCCTCCACTAGTCCCTGCAGTAGTCGACAGAGTAGGTGTGGCACAATCCATTTCCTCACAGGTCACCCCTGCCCCACCAAACTTCCGCTCCACCCCTGACCCAGACACTCTGATTCTTCAGATCCATCAATTACGATGAAAAGGACCCCTTCCTCTGCAATGCCTGCGGCTTCTGTAAATACGCGCGTTTCGACTTCATGCTCTATGCCAAGCCTTGCTGCGCGGTGGACCCTATCGAGAACGAAGAAGACCGGAAGAAGGTGAGGCCACGCCAGTCCTAGACTCGGGACCGTGGCTTTGACGTGCACTTTGGCTGCAGCTGGGGCAGGGCCGTGGGCTACTCCTGCTAGCCCAGTCGTCTTTAATTCAGCACTGTTTTCAGGACCGAGGGTGTGGTGGGAGCAGATAGCAGTTTAAGGTATATTGGGACACGTGGTTTGTGTAGGATTTTGGAGAACTGTTGGTAATGGAGTAAAATATCTTGAGAGGCAATAACTTCAGATTTGGAAAGGTGGAAAGGAGTTGGGTGGCTGCCTCTGCATTTTCTCCGTGGACTGCTTCATATTGTGGCTGTTGGTCTTCCTTCAGGGTTAGCTCATTCAGGGGCCACTCTCGGCCAGAAGGCCGTGACGGGGCTGGATATGGGGGTGAGAAGACGCAGACTATTGGGATAACTACTAGAAACATCAGGGGGGAAGCGAAAGATCTTTTGGCTTTGGAGTCAGAAGGACCAAAGTTTCAGTTTCGGCTGTGTATTTTAATACTGTGAGACCCGCTATAAATTACCTATCAACACTGCACTTTATATGTGTGCCTTCCCCACAGGATTATTGCAAACAATAGAAATAGTGCGTGGAACCCAGGACATGATCTATAGGGAACGTATCAGTGAATGGTTTACTCATTCAGATTACTCAGGAGTGTCGTCATGCTGAAAAGCTTTCACACGTACATGCCTGTCTTTTCCTCTATAGGCTGTTTCCAACATCAATACACTTCTGGACAAAGCGGACCGGGTTTATCACCAGCTGATGGGACATCGGCCACAGCTGGAGAACTTGCTCTGCAAAGTGAATGAGGCAGCTCCTGAGAAGCCGCAGGTAATCCCAAAGTGGGCAGAGCACTTGAAGGGTGTTCTGGATCACAACCAGAAGACCGCCCGCTGGCCGAGACCACCTCACGGTGGAGGCTGACCGCTTCCCTCTTGGGCTGCAGGATGACTCGGGCTCAGCGGGCGGCGTCAGCTCCACCTCAGCCAGCGTGAATCGCTATATCCTGCAATTGGCTCAGGAGTACTGTGGAGATTGCAAGAACTCTTTCGATGAGCTCTCCAAGATCATTCAGGTAGAGAAATGGGGGTGACTTCAGAGTGCGTGATCAGCAGTTTTCAAAGCAGCCCCGTTGCGCTCATCCAGCAGCCAGCTCCTGGGGCGGCCCTTGCCCAGCGCAGCTGAGAGAGCAGAGTCTGAGCAGCCGCCCCCAGCGCTTCTCTCCCGTTGTGGCTTCTGGTGCTTGGCAGAGTGCAAGTTCATTCCAGGAGACTGAAAATGGAGATGACGATAGATTTGTTTTTCTTGACCATTCACAGCCCATCTTTTAGTAGAGGGGTTACTGGTGTTAAAAAATTGGGTGCCAAAAATCTGTTCCTTTGATATATGAAATATTGGCAGGCTAGATGGGTGGGGCATACTGACACCTTTCAACAAGGGTGGGCCTTATAGTGCGGGTGGAATATTGATCTCCAGGGGCTGGGAGGCTGCCTGTGGACAGGGAGAGCAGCCAGTGTCCTTGCCCCAAGTCACTGGTGTGTTGTCTTTGTTACATGTATCTACAGTTCTGACTGCTGTTTTGTTCTGTATGAGACAGTGCCACAGGAAAACTAGGGGCATGGGCATGCAATCAGAGGCTGTCTGACTCTGCTGCGTACCTCGGCCACACCAGCCCTCAGCCACTTCCTTCTCTGTGAAGTGGGGTAGAGTGTCTGACTGGTGGGGTCACCAAGAAGGTTGAATCAGAAATACATGTAAAGTGTTTTTTTTTTTAAACCAAAGGTGATTTCTAGCTAACTTCTTATTCCTCCTTATTTTAATTGCTAATTTCTTTTTTTTGCCTTTTTTCTTAGAAAGTCTTTGCCTCACGCAAAGAGTTGTTGGAGTATGACCTGCAGCAGAGGGAGGCGGCCACCAAGTCATCCCGGACCTCTGTGCAGCCCACCTTCACTGCCAGCCAGTACCGTGCCTTGTCCGTGCTGGGCTGTGGCCACACGTCCTCCACCAAGTGCTATGGCTGTGCCTCTGCCGTCACCGAACACTGCATCACACTCCTGCGGGCCCTGGCCTCCAACCCAGCCCTGAGGCACATCCTCGTCTCCCAGGGCCTCATCCGGGAGCTCTTCGACTACAATCTTCGCCGAGGCTCAGCGGCCATGCGGGAGGAAGTCCGCCAGCTCATGTGCCTCCTAACTCGGTCAGAGCCTGCACCTTCGTGGGGCTAGTACTGCCTGCAGCTTGGGGGTCGGTGGCAGCAGCGGTGCCAGGAACTCTAGAGGGTGCAGAGCATCCTGCTTCTCATTGCCAGACAGGTCGGCTAGCTTACCGTAGAGGAGAAGGTGGGGAACGGTCCCAGGCGGTGAGACGTGAACTTGGGGAGCGTTTGAAACCCCGTGGAAATAGTATATTTGGTTGGTTCCAGTGAGATTTCCTGAGAAAATGGTCTTGGAGTTCTGGGGAAAGAAGAGACGGAAGTGACTGGGCAGTTGGACTCAAGACTCACCCACAAGAAGACAGTGTGGCAGTGGAGCCTAGTGATCAGGGGCTTGGACTCTGGGTCCAAATGACCCAGCATTAGTATCTGGTACTTTGTACTGGGGGCCTGGGGCGAATTCCTTAACTCCTTGAGCCCAGGTTTTTCTCATCTGAAAAACACTGATAATAGTAAATCCCTTAAAGGCTCATGGTGAGGATGAAATGAAATAATTCATGTGAGTAATAACTCATTTGTCGAGTGCATAGTGCCTGCCAATAGAGGGCCCAGAGCTGGGCGTGGCTGTCTACGGGGCATGTGGCTGAAACTCTGGAACCTGTTGAGCGGCTGAGAAATACCACTTATTGTATTAGTTACCCTCTCAGCAAATATTTCTTGAGCGTCTGCCGAATGCCAGGCACTGTGCCAGACTCAGAGGGCACAGTGGGAAGTGAGATGAAGTCCCTGCCCTCCTGTAGCCCCTGTTCAAGTGGGAGGACCGTGGCTCACAGCTGATTCCACAATGCCGTGTCAGGGAGTTAGACGGTGAAGGGAAGTAAAGCGGGTGGGACCCTGTCTGTGGGAGGGGTTGCTGTACGGGACAGGGGTCCAGGAAGGCCTCGAGGAGTGTGGCGCTAGAGCCAAGAGCTGTGCGAAGTAGGAGTAAGCTGTGCAGACACGTAAGGCATGAGCTGTATGCGTAGAAAGCGTGTGTGGAAGGCTAGGAGGCGGGCCGTGCAGGGAGTGGGGGGCAGTGCAGCATGGAGGCCTGTGCCTCTGCAGTGAGGGACACCTAGGGGACACGGACTCAGAAATTCAGGAGCGAGACGTGGGGGCTGTATCCTGATGGGTCTTGTAGGCTGTTGTGAGGATTCTGGGCTTTATTCAAAAAGTGTTGGAAAGCAAGAAAGTGATATGGTGCAGTTTTTGGTTTTTGTTGTTAGTGTAGACATCGCTACAAAGGGGCATGGATGGAAAGTGCGGATGCCCCGTGGGAAGCAGAGTGGAGGCAGTTGGAGAAGGTGAGGAGAGAGTTGTGGCCAGTACTGAGCGTGAATGCTGAGGTCGGGGGACAGTGACACACCACATGGCACCCGAGGGCTGTGCAGCCAGGGACGGGGACCAGGAGGGAGGCTCCCCTGTTTGGTGCTGCCCTTCCCCCAGTCAGGGGGCTGTGACCGGCAGTGTCACTGCACACCAGGGTGCCTTGGGCCAGCACTGTGGTCTTGCCCCGGGAAGGCCATGTATCCCCAGACACGAACTTCTGTGTCTCTGGGCTCCTCCCAGCAGAAAGGGGGGCACTACCAGTGGTGGGTAATGACACCCTGTTTTTGCTTCTGCAGAGACAATCCAGAAGCCACCCAGCAAATGAACGACCTGATTATTGGCAAAGTCTCCACAGCTCTGAAGGGCCACTGGGCCAATCCCGACCTGGTGAGCAGGACAGGTGTCCCCTCTGACTCCTCCCACCGGTCCCATTGTGATGACTGAGCAGCACGGTCACTTGCTCAGCTCACATCCCAGAGTGGTGTACCCTGGTCAGACTGAGCTCCACGGGGAAAGGAAGTGGGCGGTCGGCTGTGGGGAGTACAAGGGCCTCCATCTGTCCTTCCTCTTATGATGTCACTTGTGACCAAAATTTTAGTTCTGAGTCCTGGGTCAGAGCTTGGACATAAGCCAGCCCTGGGATTGATCCCTCAGATCCTTCTCTAATCCATGCCTCTGGCTGGCCTTTCAGGCAAGTAGCCTCCAGTACGAAATGCTGCTGCTGACGGACTCAATCTCCAAGGAGGACAGCTGCTGGGAGCTCCGGCTGCGCTGTGGTGAGTTTGGGGAGTCTCATTGGGAGCTTTTCCGAGGAGGGAAAGGATGCCACGAGGTGCAGTCCCAGCCACAGAGGGGAGAGGTGGGGAAACTGCGCTTGGATGGCCCCGTGGGAGGCGGACGGGGCGCTTTGTGGTCCTGACTCCACCTGCCTCCCAACCCCAGCTCTCAGCCTCTTCCTCATGGCTGTGAACATCAAGACCCCCGTGGTCGTTGAGAACATCACGCTCATGTGCCTGCGGATCCTACAGAAGCTGATCAAACCCCCTGCTCCAACCAGCAAGAAAAACAAGGTACTGGGTAGGAAGGCTCTGAAGGCAGGTTGGGGTGCCCCCTCACCCCCCAAGCCCTGGCCAGCACTGTGCCCTGCCCTGCGCTGACCTCCCCTGACCCTGGGAGGGAGCACCGTCACTTCCTTTGCCGCAGTTCAGGAGAGATGGTTGGGATTTTTGAGAAGCCAGGTTTCTCGGAGGAAGGTCAGGAGTAGAACAGACACGACAGTCCCACGGAGGACCGCCTTTTCTCCACTACATTAGGGGCCTGCAGCTCCCAGACCGCATGGTGCTCTTTCCCGCCCCGTGCCTCTGCCCGTGCAGCAGCGCGCCGCCGCGTCTTCATTTACTATCGTTGCAGCCTTGGGCGAGCTGTTTAACTTAGGTTCCTCACTTTTTCTGTCTGTAAAATGGAAATAGAGTCTCTGCCTTGACATGTTGTGAAGAATAAATGACTTAATGAAGATCAAATGCTCAGAGCAGGGTCTGGCCCAAGTGAGTCCTTAATACGTGTTCCCTGTGGCTGTATGCTGCCTCCTCTGCCATGAATGCTCCCCTTCCCTTCGTCAGCTGCTCCTCAGGAGGTCCACTTCTCTGCCAGGCTGCAAGCTCCTTGCATCCAGGGACTTCTTACTAACTTTTTTTTTAAACATCCAGTGCATAGCGTGGCGTCTAGCATACAGTAGCCATGCAGTAAATCATTGTGAAGTGGATGAGTAAAGCCAAGGTCTTACCCTAAAATAACTAGCCACACCACGGAATGGCTTTCCTGTACCAGCTTGTAGAACACGCAGGCCCCAACTCTTGCCCTTGGCCATGCCTGAGGCTGGCTGCCTTCTACCGTTCTCTGTGGTTTGTGTGCCATGGCGTCCCTTGATGGGCAACAGCCTTCGTTGTAGGCAAGCTGCCTTCTGAGTGGTAAGCACTTGGGAGGAAGCCAATGTCAAACGGTTGACCACATTTCCCTCGACCTGGTCTGCCCAGACAGTCCTCAGATAAGACGGGACTGAGGTACCTTCCTTCCTTCCCTTTGACGAAGGTTCGTTTCCCTGAGCTGGTTCGTAGGAAATGAGATTGGCCCTTGACCAAAAAGAAGAACCTCAGCCCCACTTGACTGTCATTCTTCCCACAGTGCGAGGTGAAAGGAGGTTCCCGCAGAGTTCTTACCCTCTGAGACCCCCTGCCCATTGTCTCTGTCCACGTTTTGCTAGTTGTAGCCTAGAGAGAGCTGCCTACGGTCCCGGTGGTGCAGCGTCAGCGCTGGTGGGACTGCTGGATCTGGGCAGGAGAGGCAGCTGCTGCCAGGCTCTCTGCCGGGCACTTGGGTCAGGAGCCTGTTGGCAAAGCAGTGCTGATTGATGTCTTCAGTGCTCCCTGTTTCCCTGTTCAGGGGACGGTTTGGGGAGTACACATTTATGCCTAAGGACAGTGCTGTCTTGGGATTGGGAAGGTGCTTGTGCGATTGTCCGAGGTGCCAGCTGAACCAGCTGCTTTCTCTGGAACCCACTTGTGCTTGCAAGGCTGACTGACAGGCAGACAGTGGTTACTCAGAGTTGGGCACTGGGTGGACGTTGTCTTGACAGACGATGAAGCAAGCCTGTCACTTGTTGAGGAGTTGACCTGGTTCAGTGAGCCAGTGTTTTCCCAACGACTCATGCATGTCACAGAGTCATGCACGGGTAAAAGATGGACTGCTGCGTCATGCAGCGTGAAGTTCACTGGTTTCCAGTTCCACACGACAGCCGGTCTCTAAGAACCTACAGTTTGATATTTGGCTCAAGTTCGGTGTCATATCAAAGAAAAAATGCAAAATTAATTGAAAATGGTATAAAAGTACTCTTCTCTTTTCCAGTTGTTTATCTGTGTGGGACTAGAGGTTTTTCATGTACTTGACCAAAGCAGCGTGTCACCACCACTGTTTAAAAGCAGGAGCAGACATGGGGATCCAGCTGTCATATTAAGGCAGTTATTCAGTTACTTTCAAATGTAAAACTGTACTCCTCCTTTCTCTAGATTAATTTGTTTTGGGAAATATAAAAAATGTCATTTAATCTTATCTTTAAGTGAGGTGATAAATATTTTAAGGATGTCTCAGTTTCGACTTTCAACATGGTAGATACCCATAGATAGAACCACACATCGAAAAGCTCTTCACAGTGCTCAGTGACTTTTAGGAGTATGATGGGGTCCTGAGGCCAATGAGCTTGAGAATCGCTGGCTTCGAGTTCCGATTTGTAATGGCTCTTTAAATTCTGGAGGCTGCTCAGGGACCCCGTGAAGATTTGAGCTTGGGAAACTGCACGTCAGCCTTGGGGGTGGGCATCATTGTGCGTGGCTACAGGACTGTCTGCAGGGAGCGGCTCCCTCTTGTCCTGCGCGGTCAGAGTCCGCAGCCCTGGGCTCAGTGCGGAGACGCTGCCGCCAAACCGCGTCCGAGCGCTGCAACAGAACGTGTGTCTGGGCACGGAAGATACGATTATCGGTCCTTCTCATCTCCTTGCTTTCACGTGTGTCCCCGGGGAGTCAGTGCCCGTGTCAGAGCCACGGCGCAGGCGTGCCCTCACGCACTCTCTCCTTGTTCCGTGCACTCCTGCAGGATGTTCCCGTGGAAGCCCTCACTACAGTTAAGCCGTACAGCAATGAGATCCATGCCCAGGCTCAGCTGTGGCTCAAGAGAGACCCCAAAGCATCCTACGAGGCCTGGAAGAAGTGTCTTCCTATCAGAGGTCTGTTCGTCTCTTGAAGACTTGGGTGATCAGTCCTTCCTGCCCCTGTCCTGACAGCTGCAGAATCCGCCCTTTGCTCTCACTTTCTTTTCCTTACTCTCCCCACACCCTTTTGTCTGCCAGGGATAGATGGCAATGGGAAGTCCCCGAGCAAATCAGAGCTCCACCATCTCTATTTGACTGAGAAGTATGTGTGGAGGTGGAAGCAGTTCCTGAGCCGTCGGGGCAAGAGAACCCCACCCTTGGATCTCAAATTGGGCCATAACAATTGGCTGCGGCAAGTGAGTGACCACCTCCCCTGGGCCCCTGCTCTGCTGCCCTGGCTCCAGAGAGCAAGCACCTTCCCACAGTGCCACACTTTCCCTCCTTTCTCTTTGCTTTCTTCCTTTCAAGCGGAAGGGAGGGTAGGTCGAGGTTCTCTGTTGCAGCCACCAGCGTGGTGGACTGGCCAGAGCAGGACTTTGGTGCCCTTTCGTCAAGCTTGTCTTGCTCCTGCCCTCCCCGCTGACCACTTAGTGGAACCGAGCCGCAGGGCCTGTGGTCCCCTTCCCCGTCCGCTGTGCCCATCTCCTGCTGTCCTCCCTCGTCCTTCTAGCTGATGTCTAAGCAATTGTATTTTCAGAATCCATTTGTCCACTGATATGTAGAATGAGGAATATTAGGGGTCCCCAGAACAGAATTACAGAAGTCTTTGCTAAGGAAAATACCTGCTTGTCATCTGAGGTATGTTCTCCAAAGTACTAGATGGAGAGTCTCGTGCAGGACACCCCCCAGCAGCCGCTTTCCCAGTCTGTGGCAGTCAGGTCTGGGGTAGCGTGTGATTTTTACCTTTAACCTTTTCCTGGAGAGTTGCCCAGAGGACTGAAGGGTAGGTGGTGGTTGACAGCCCCACAGGGGGTTCTGCTGAGAGGCTGCCACCTGAGCCAGCGGCCCCCCTCCTGTGCCCTGCAGGTGCTCTTCACTCCGGCAACGCAGGCTGCCCGGCAGGCGGCCTGTACCATTGTGGAAGCTCTGGCCACCATTCCCAGCCGCAAGCAGCAGGTCCTCGACCTCCTCACCAGGTACCACGTGAGAGCGGGGTGGGGAGAGTGGTAAGACCACATCTAGAGCCTTTTCTGCTTTCCCAGGGGAACCCGTAGCTCAGGGTGATGGGAGGTGTGCCCGTGCTCTAACCATCTCGTTCCATGTGGAGGACCACAGAGACAGGAATGATGGAAAGCTGGGTTTTAGTGGTGGCAGTAGCAGCAGTGATACAGTGTCGCACCACCTTACGAGCATATAAATGCTTGGCGTGTGTTATCTCACTTAATCCTCACAGCAACCTGGGCTTAAAGGGGCTGATCAACGTCTCCACTGGAAGGCAGCGTTTGAGTTCAGGTGGTCTAATCGCAAGACCAGCGTTGTTGGCCACCCTGTGGGACACTCTCCTTCCGAGGGGTTCGGTCAAAAGCAGGCTCGCTGCCCAAATAATCACTGTCCATACTTTGGTGCTCATTCTAAATGAGTATGGTTATCGTATGCCATTCCCTGGTGTGTGCTCCGGGCTCTTCCCTAGTTTGGGGAGCTCCTGTGTGGGAAGCTCGGGTTCTCTCAAGGAAGGGGGAGGGAAGGACAGCACATGTGGAAGGTGGGAGGAGCGTGAGGAATTAGGAGGCCGTAGGAGCTACTTGAGTTCTCTCACGGAGCCTGTCTGTCTTGGTGGCAGTTACCTGGACGAAGTGAGCACGGCCGGCGAGTGTGCAGCTGAGTACTTGGCTCTCTACCAGAAGCTCATCGCTTCTGCCCACTGGAAAGTCTACCTGGCAGCTCGGGGCGTCCTGCCCTACGTGGGCAACCTCATCACCAAGGTACCCCCTGTGGCCCAGGAGAGCCCTTTCCCCAGTTCCACAGCAAAGTCTTTCTCTGATGCACGCCTTACAATATTCTTTTGTGCTGAGAAGAAATGTTTGTTGAAAATACTGTTTTTATCACTCCATTATACTTGTCAAAAGGATACAGCAATCTGCTGGGGGCACTTAGGCCCTTCCAATTTTTAAGCAATCCCTCACCATCAGTGCAGTTGTCCTTGGCTTCTTGGAAAGGGGGTTTGCAAAGGTTCAGCCTCAGGGACCATTAGAACAAAATGTGAGGACTACATAGTGTCTTTGGTTGGTGCTGCAGCCTCCCGGACTGGCGGTGGAGGTGACTGGTGTCATTGGCAGCACTGTCACACTAACTGTACTTCTCGTCCTGTTCAGGAAATAGCCCGCTTGCTCGCTCTGGAGGAGGCCTCCCTGAGCACTGACCTGCAGCAGGGCTATGCCCTCAAGAGTCTCACAGGTAGAGAGAGCCGTCTGGCCCTTCCTTTGGGGCCTTTGGTGTAATTTGGGGACCGACCCTGAGTCCCTGGGGTGTGGAGTTGGCTCTCTTCCCTCACGTGTTGGCTGTAGTGCACATTTAAGCTCTGTACGCTTCTCCTCACCTGCGGGTTTACTTGTTCAAGCGCCTGCTCTCTGCTGATCAGTCCCCTTCGTGGAACGCCTGCTCTGTGCCAGGCACCGAGATGGTTTGTTCCTGCCTTTGAATTGCCAATACTCTTTTGAAGACACAGCCCTTTCTCACTTATATTCTCATTCAGAGCTCTTGCAGCAACTTTTTCCTGTCCCCACAGGCCTTCTTTCCTCCTTCGTCGAGGTAGAATCCATCAAAAGGCACTTTAAAAGCCGCTTGGTGGGCACTGTGCTGAATGGGTACCTGTGCCTGAGGAAGCTGGTGGTGCAGAGGACCAAGCTGATCGATGAGACCCAGGACATGCTGCTGGAGATGCTGGAGGACATGACCACAGGTAGCATGCCCGGCAGCTGGAGCCCTCGACCCCACATCCCTTCTGGGTCTGCCTGGGGCACTGGTCTCCTGAGTTCTGCAGAGCCGGTGGAGGGGTGGCAGGCATGGCTGTGCCTTCCAGTGAGGAGGGAGGAGGAACTTCTCCGAGAGAAGACTGATTTGTGGAGCTGTAAAACCCCAGAGCAGGGCTCGGTCAGGTGTGGGCTTTCTAGAGCAGAAAGAGGCCAAGGGCTCCCGGACTGGTGTCTTCACTGGTTCTGGGATCTCTCCGCCGCTCTTCCGTGGAGCTCATCTCGCTGTGCCTTCGCGCTCAATATGGATGACCTCCTCTATTCCGTCGTTCAGTTCATTGATTTTTTTCTGTGCTCCATTGCTACCTGTTCAATTCACCCGTCATGTCCTTTTTGTTGATATTTCCCATCCCTTTTATAATCTTTCAACATCAAACATGTTTCTGTGCCCAGTAATTCTAAAACTTGAAATATTTATTGATTTCATTCTGCTTTGTTATTTTGGCTCTTGTTTATTGTGCCTTAATTTTTTTTTTTTTTTTTTAAATTTTGTGATTCTTGACTGTGTTTGGGGGATTTATCTGTGGAAATTCCTCAGGACCTGAGTCAAAGATGGGGTTTTCCAGGGAGGATTTGTAACAGCTTCCACGAGGCCTCTGGGGGCGCTGCCCTCCCAGGGCTCCCCACAGCAGCGCTCTGAACCTCGGGCTTTCAGACCTTGTAGGTGTTGGGAGTCACAGACCGCTGTGAGCGGCTGAGTTCTCAGAGATTCTCCCCGCTTCTACTCGTTGCCAAATCTTACAGGAAGACAATGTCCTCTTATTTGCTTGGGAGAAGGGAGAGGCATTTCTAGTTGAGCCGTATACCGAGGTGTGTAGCTCTCTCAGGCTACCAGACTTAAGTGTGTGTGGCATGTTCCTGCTGGACTTTCTACCCGGCAGACTTGGGGCTTTGTGTCCGGCTCCGAAACCTTGGCAGGTTATGGAAACCGAAGCTCAGGGCAAAAGCAGCCTCGGTGTTTGTTTTTTCTTTTTCTTTCTTTCAGATTTTATTTATTTATTTTTAGAAGAGGGGAAGGGAGGGAGAAAGGGAGAGAAAAGTCAAAGTGCAAGAGATAATTGACTGGTTACCTCTTTCCCACCCCCAATTGGGGACCTGGCCCGCCACCCAGGCGTGTGCCCTGACTGGGAATCGAACCAGTGACCCTTCTGTTCTCAGGCCAGCACTCATCCACTGATCACACCAGCCAGGGTGCCTCCATGTTTCTCTAACTTCCTGGTTAGTCTTAAATTTGGCTTTTCATTCTCTGCCAGTGTGGCAGTTCACCAATACCTTTTTATCCAGTATTTTAAGTTGTTTCTAAGTGGTGAGAAGTGGGAAGTCAGTCAGGAAACACAGTCTGATAAACATATCAGACATGGAGGTCCTTCTGTTGCCATTTTCATTCTGCTACGCTCAGATGGTGTGTGACCTTGTGAGTTGGACCCTTTTCAAGAGGATATTTCTCCTTCCTCGTGTGATTTGAAGTTATGTCTTTGACTTGCAGAAGACGAGCTACATAACCTTTTAGAACGAAGCTTGTAACTTCCCTTAGATTTGACTGAATACCATTAGGATCATGTCCAAATGTCAAATACTTGCCATTATGGAGTACCTGTATTGGTCAAGAGAGTGGGAAGTTGTGGTTCTGAGAAAAGGACGTGTTTCCAGCTAACCACGACGCATGGTGTGGACTTGGGTGTGGAGGGTTTCAGCTGGAATGAGGTCTGAGTATAAAACTCAGTCAGCCTCACGTCTCCAGTGGAACTGTTGATACTGCCGCGTCGGGCGCTTAGAGTCTGGCCAGGCAGAAAGAGGCTGTTAGCGACGGTGCCTCACAAAGCTTCGCCGTGGTTTCTGGGTGTGAATTGCTTCCCTGACTGACTTGGCTGCTTTGGTTTTGAGCAGGGACAGAATCGGAAACCAAGGCCTTCATGGCTGTGTGCATTGAGACAGCCAAGCGCTACAACCTGGACGACTACCGGACTCCTGTCTTCATCTTCGAGAGGCTCTGCAGCATCATCTACCCAGTAAGCGGCGGTGCTTCCCGCGCCCCTCCACACATCTGCGTGAGCCTTTCCGCCGTGAACCTCTCCGCCGTGAACCTCTTGGCACATTATAGTCATCAGCAGTCTTACCACCATTTAGTTACTATTTTATTTTTTAAAGGTTTTATTTATTTTTGGAGAGAGGGGAAAGGAGGGAGAAAGAGAAAAAAAACATCAGTGTGAGAGAGAGAAACATCAATCAGTTGCCTCTTTCAGGGCACCAACCAGGGACCCAGCCCACAATCCAGGCACGTACCCTGACTGGGAATCGAGCCAGCAGACTTTCAGTCCACAGGCTGGTGCTCAGGCCACCAAGCCACACCAGCCAGGGCCAGTCAACATTTTAGAAAGCACCACTGACAGACATAAAACCAGAAGCAGCCTCATAATTTTCCTGTTCCCGATGATGGAAAACTGAAGACCTTCCTTGCTCTTATTTGCTAAATATAAAGTCAAGGTCGGCCTTTTTTTTCTTTGTTTGTTAAACTAGGTCTAATCTTCCATTGCCAAAATCCCATTGTTCATCAATCCAATATGCTATGAAAGAACAACATCGAGCTGTGGTATAAGGAAATTTTCACACACCCTCTTGCCCATTTTGGGCGCTCGAGCATTTGCATCTGTTTCCCTAGCCTGAGCCGTAGAAAAACAGGGTGTGATCCAAAGACCCCTTCCTGTTACCCAGCAAGGGTGAGAAACACTGGGATCCTCAGTTATTGATGAGAGGTCATCGGAGTCAGGCATGCCTGATGCTGTGTGATGTAGAGCAGACCCTTTTCGGGACTTGAGGGCCACCGGTGACAAAGTCACCCGGCCCCAGCTTGGTCAGCATCCCATGAGACGAGCCGGTGGAGGAGAGACCCCCTCTCCATGCACTGATTTTGGCATATGGCTTTGACACGTCACTCCTCGTCTGCTCACTTTGTTAGGCTCTCTCTCCCAGTCCGCCCCGAGGGGACATGCTTGATAAGTAACGCTGTTTGAATTATATTTGGGTTTTTTGAAGCGCCCCAAGCTCCCTGTTCTTTATACCTTTAAATATGCAAGGGGCTGGATGAGTCTGGCATGTCCCTCAGAGCGGTCATGGAACACGGTATAAATCTAAAAGGCCCTGGCTGTGCCTCTACATATATCTTCATACCATCCCTCCTGATGCATCCTTCTCTCTGTCCTTTAGGAGGAGAATGAAGTCACTGAGTTCTTTGTGACCCTGGAGAAGGACCCCCAACAAGAAGACTTCTTACAGGGCAGGATGCCCGGCAACCCTTACAGTAGCAATGAGCCAGGCATTGGGCCACTGATGAGGGATATAAAGAACAAGATCTGCCAGGACTGTGACTTGGTGGCTCTCCTGGAGGATGACAGTGGAATGGAGGTAACAAGCATGGGACAGTGCCGCCATGGTTAAGAGTGTGGGCTGGGACCAAATCCAGGTTTCTGCCCTTTGGAGCTGATTAACCTTGGGCAGCTAGCTTGCCTCATCTTTCTCATCTGTAAATGGGCTCATGATTCCCACTGGCTTGATGTAAAGGTTAATAACTTGTCAAAGGCCCCACCTCTGCCTGTGTAGACTTACTGTTCTCGTTGCTCTGGCAGAGGCCTCCTGGTGACTTCCAGCTGATCTCCATAACTGCTGGCCCTTCAGCTCTCGTGCAGATACCTGGCTCTGTGACTGGTGTTATTATATACCTTGGTGTTATCATGTACATGGTGAAAACCATGTTGGGTGAAACAGAAAATTGCTTTTTCTGGTGCTAAGGCTGAAATGGACTCAGGCTAAGAGAAGGTCCTTGGCAGGGATTTGTAGCCTGGGGTCCATGGTTTGGGTTAAAGGGTGTTTGTAACCCATGAGATTGTGCACAAAATTCTCAGTTGTGCACACATGCGCATTTTTTAAGAGAGGGAGACTCGATTGATCCTCGACACAGAAAAGTCATGAATTGAGCCGCTGCTGTAAAGTGCCCTTTGATCTTGAAGTGTGCCTGCCTTACAATTACCTGGAATAACAGCCTCATCTGCTTTTCCGTTCAGCTTCTAGTGAACAATAAAATTATTAGTTTGGACCTTCCTGTGGCTGAAGTTTACAAGAAGGTCTGGTGCACTACGAACGAGGTACGTGCTTGTTTCTTCATGCTTGGAAGTATGGTTTGACTTGCTGATGTGTGCAGACTTGAACCGGGAGGAGCCGCTGTCGGCCGTCACTTCCCCAGCTCACAGCAGCGCTGCTGGGGTGTCTGTCTGCCCCTGATAGTGCCTGTGTGGGGAAGCCAATCCTCGTGTCCTCCTCTGAGGCAGCTGGCCAGCGCAGAGCTTCATGGGAGGGCGGGTGTGTGTGTCCTGGTGGTGCGCAGTGGGCAGGGCGAAGTCTCAGGAGCACTGCAGCGGGGACGCCGGCTGCCTCGTACCCGTTAAGGACTGGCACCTTATGGCTGAGGTTGATCCCCAGCTTTTTAGGGCCTGCTTACTTATCCGAACATGTTCCCAGTGGTTGTGCCAGGGAGGCGTAATTTCTGTCTTACTAGTGGGGGAGTTGAGACTCACACAGGCAGTCATTCCTGAGGAGAGGGAAGGGGGGCGAAGGAAGCCTAGCTCTCTGGTCCCCTTGGCCAGCTCGGTGTTCCGTCTGCTCGTGAAAGCCTGTGTGAGTTCCCGTCCCCTCCCTCCTCTTTTCCTAACCTTCCATTCCTTCCTTCCGTCCTTTCTTCTGCCTTTCTTTCTCGCTTCCCCATTTCTTCTCATCTCTTGTCCCTGTTAAGGGGACATTTAGTAAATGAATCAAAGAGTTAGCTCCAACAAACTAGGGTCCCAGTGATGCACCGCAAACTTTTCTAGACTTACTCCCAAATATTTCTGTAGAGTTTAAGAAACCAGATTGTTAGTATGCTGCCAGCCTTTATAACTTGTACATATTTTTGCTCCTCCCATTTCCCCACTGTGCCAGGAGCCCTGAACAGCATTTACCATTGGATGGCTGCCAGCTGGGTAGATCCGGTGCTGCTGGGTCCAGGACATGCAGAAGTTTGCCCCTCTGGTGCATCTTGTCGCTGACATTTTAGCATCAAAACAGAATGATACAGACTTAATTCCTGAGGCACATAAGAAGTTCAGATCAGGATTCTGTGGGCACCTTTGTAAATGGTGGCATGGAACCCAAAGAATACACATGGGCACCTCCCCTTTTGAGCACCTCCACCTGAGGCAAGGTGGAAGTTGAGGGCCATTTGACCCCCACATTAGTGTGTTTAATCCACTAAGGGGTCATTCTGACGAGTCCAGAGTTTGTGGCAGCTTTTATTTGGGGCTTCGTCAACTCCCCTTCTTACTTCCCGATAAACAGCCCATCTCCTTAGCTCCTGGCTGGAGCCTGTCCTCTCTTCTAAGTCTGTCCATGGTCTGTGACTGTTCCCTCTCTCAGCGCCCACTGAGCGTCCACAGCTGAGAAGCCTTCTTGACAAGTTTGCTCATCCAGGACTTTCCTCCTCCTGATGCAGAATGTGGGCTTGGAGACGGCATCGTTTTTTATAGCGCGGTCTCAAGTGCCCATTTCTCATCTCCATTATTCTCATGTCCATTATTCTCACATTCCCAGTGAGAACAGTGGAGATGCTGGAGTGCCTGCCTCATTACCTGGAGTGCAGTGAATGCTCACGACCCTCCAGAGCGCTGTAACCTTCTAATTACCGAAGACTTACTCGTTGTTAACCCATCAGTATAGAAGTTCTAGACTGAGGAAGTTCAGATGAATTTGTACCTTGCCAGATGGTTACATGTAGGCCCTTGGGCTCCTGGTAGGCAAAGATTGATGTATTGTCTTTCCTTGTTTTGGGTTCCTAAGACACGAATCAAAGCTCTTTGATCCTGTTGACCTCCTTGTCTTGATTCTTTGAGTGGTAGTCCTTCTAGGTTAGAGTTTTTGTCTTGAAGATACAGGCCTGGCATTAGACCTAGGCTTATAGCTGAGTAACTTTGTACAAGCTGCTTTAACCTTGTACAAAAGGGTAATGTGAAGTTCTTAATTAGCATAGGACTTAGCACAGAGTAAAACAATGAGTAATAGTTATTAGAGTTGTTACCTAGAGTTTTAATGGAATTAAATGAGATAGTGTCTATAAAAGGCTTCTTACAGTTCCTGGCCTAAACAGATACTAAATAAGTTAGCTTTCTTTCCCCTAAGATAGGGGTATCGCACTCATTTTCACTGGGGGCCACATCAGCCTCGTGGTGGCTTTCAAAGGGCCAAATGTAGTTTTAGGACTGTATACATGTAAATACTCTTTAACTAGGGGCAAGGAGCTTGGCACTGCCGCCAGGTAACAAGGTGCACCCATGGGCCTCGTGTTTGCCACCTGTGCCCTAAGTGAGATGCAGTGCGTTTGGATTCCAGGTTCCGTGGTTCACATATTGTAGAGAAATAGAAGTTGTCCATGTCGCTGAGGCATTAAGCAAGACCAGGTGTTTCTTTGCATTTTCTGGGCCTGTTATAAGTACCTTTCTCCACCTTCCTCTGCTCAGGGAGAGCCCATGAGGATTGTTTATCGAATGCGGGGGCTGCTTGGCGATGCCACCGAGGAGTTCATTGAGTCCCTGGACTCCACGACAGGTACGGCCCTTTCGCAGATAACTGCTGCAGGCTGAATTTGGGGATTGGCACCATTCAGCTCCTCCTGTCCTGGGACGTGGGGGTGTTCTGGGCAGATGCTCTCTTGTACGTCTGATCGGATGCCTCTGGGATTGGGGAGGGAAAACCAACCTTGGGGGAAAGAATGCAAATTAGCAACAGATCTGAGGTCAGATTTATTTTTAGCTTGCTTCTCCACACCCCCCAATAGTGGTTGTGGTACTTGTATTTTCACATATTTGAGTGAATAATTTTAACTGACTGGGATATTTTAAAAAGCTGCTAGAGTGAGATAGTGTAGCTTAATATCTAATATCAGCCCCTTTTACTTGCTGTGTCTTTACTGGAGATACGAAAAAGGGAACTAGCCATCAGCCTGGAAGAAGGCTGTCAGTTTTATTCCCGTCCTCACCTTTTCCTCTGCTTCTGCTCGGCTTCCCTTCTCCCCCAGATGAGGAAGAAGATGAAGAAGAAGTGTATAAGATGGCTGGTGTGATGGCCCAGTGTGGGGGCCTGGAGTGCATGCTGAACAGGCTGGCAGGGATCAAAGATTTCAAGCAGGGGCGCCACCTTCTAACCGTGAGTTGGAGGCAATGTTGGAGGCAATGCGGTGGGACCAGCTTTCCGCTGTGGGAGAGGCCCCTGTGGAAAGAAGTTCATCGTCATTGTGCCATTTAGCCCTAGAGGGCAGCATGGTGCCATGGACCAGTGCAAGCTGGTGAAGGACCTGGCAGCTTCCCTGAGCCCTCTGCGCGTCCAGGTGCCCTTCCCCTCTACCCTCTTCCTGGCCCACACTCCCAAACACCAGTGTGATGGCAGCCTTCTGCCATGTCCCTGTAGTGACCTGTGGAACCATGTCTAACAGCCTTTTCCTAAAAAAGACTGTACTGGGTCTGTAATTATTATTGTTTTTTTAATGGATTTTATAAGTAACTCTTTCACTTCTTGTAGGATTCTATTTGGTTACTCATCTGTCTCATTACTAAAGAGCAGAGGATTCCAGTGGCAGCACAGATATCACACTACGGTTATTACCTCCAGGGGGTATGAGGACACACATCACTGTGCCCCTGTTTTAAACGACCTACATGGTTTTGAGCCCCCGCAGGCTGTGAGCTTTGGAGTCTTCCTGTTGACTGTTAGTTCAGAGTTAGTACTAGAATTTCCGCCGAGACAGCAGAGCATCACCTGCTCCGTCAGGAATTTGGTGTCTGCTGTAGGTTTAGAGATGGTAAGAGATCCACCTGGCCCATGAGGGCTCCTGCTGGAGAACACTGCTGTTTAAAATACCTAGCTGGCGTGAGATCCCAGCCACCTTACCATGTCCCCTTAAGGATTACTTCCCTGTGTGTCTTCTGGGTTTTAGGAGGAGGACCTGTTGACAATACATAACCTCGCTTAAACATTCCTTTGTGCTTGTCCCCACACCTCCGCTCTCAGAGGGTCTCATGGGTTTTGACTGGCTTTTCTTGTCAGGTGCTGCTGAAATTGTTCAGTTACTGTGTGAAGGTGAAAGTCAACCGGCAGCAGCTGGTCAAGCTGGAAATGAATACTTTGAACGTCATGCTGGGGACGCTAAACTTGGTAAAGAGTGTGGGCTGCAGGAGATGAAGACTGAGTCTTGGAAGCCCTGGGTGGGAGAAAGACAGCTCAGTTCTGGACTCAGATGAAGTGGATCTGTGGCCTTCAAGCCCTTCGTTTGTCAGTCCGACTGGTGCAGAGGCCCCTTCAGGATGGTTCAGGCTGCCCCTTCTCCTCCCGCTGGCTCACCCCTGTGCTGCTGCCATGACATCCAAGATCAGAGGCAGAGGAAGTTAGTTCTTAAAACACTCCAGACCATACTCCAGTGGAAAGTATTGTTGCTTACCTCGGGGCAACCAGAGAGCACTCTGGGACATGACACGTTCACTCTTCTCAAAGGCCTGCGTGTGGTCTCACTCTAAGAACACGCACACACACGCACACATGGACAGTCCCTGGGAAATGAGGCCATGAGGGATGTCTGTAAGGAGCAGATAGCGTCAGCAGTGAGTAGCTGTGTTGTTGCCCCAGAGTGACTGTGTCTCCTCCCCCAGGCCCTGGTAGCAGAGCAGGAGAGCAAGGACAGTGGTGGGGCAGCTGTGGCCGAGCAGGTGCTTAGCATCATGGAGATCATTCTGGATGAGTCCAATGCCGAGCCCCTGAGTGAGGACAAGGTGAGTGGGCCTGGCCTGTGCATCTGTAGACACTGAGAATCTGCCCTGTCTCATTGCCAGCAGCGGGCTTGCTTGTGTCTGTGTCAGCAAAAATGCTTGAACCTGCTCAGCTCATAGGAATGGCAAGGTGCAGCTAGTTAATGGTGACATCATTGCACTGAAGCCTGAAATTGGCGGATTCAGAGGAAATAAAGATGCTAAGGGTGTTCTTTCACTCAGAAGCACTCATTAATGGAATTCTGGCATGTTCCAGCTGACAGACATGGCCCTAGTCCAGCCCCTCATTTCACAGTCGAAGAAACTGGGCCTAGAGAGGCGACATGAGCTGTGCATTGTTACATAGTTGGAGGCCTAGAGCCCAGGTCTCCAACTCCCAGTTCAGTTTCTCTCTGCTTGTTGCACCATCACCTTCCTCCATTCTTATGGGTGCTGATGTTTCGGCTAGAGATAATGACCAGATGAGTTCCAGGTAGCAGCATTCTCTGGGGGAGGGAGAGACTGCCTTGGTCTATTTTGAGCACTTGAGACTATTAACAGAGCCATCACAGAAATTGAGAAGTTAATTTATCAAGTGGAACTCACACTCTTTATTCCCCAGGAAGTGCCGAGACACTGTTCTTTCAGGGCTGCTTTGATGACTGGTGGAGGTGCTGCAGCCAAAGTCCTGACCCGATTACGGGCCCTTCCGTCCTCCCGCCCTCTTTCCTATTGCAGGGCAACCTCCTCCTGACAGGGGACAAAGATCAGCTCGTGATGCTCCTGGACCAGATCAACAGCACCTTCGTTCGCTCCAACCCTAGCGTGCTGCAGGGCCTGCTGCGCATCATCCCCTACCTTTCCTTCGGGGAGGTGGAGAAGATGCAGATCTTGGTGGAGCGGTTCAAGCCCTACTGCAGCTTCGATAAGTACGTCGCTTGGATTTCACACAGCCAAGGGAGAGTCCCCTCGAAAGCGCCGAACTAGTTCTGGGAGACGGAGGAAGCACCCCTGGGATTTCTGTTAGGTTTTTGTGTGCTAGTCTGGCTGGTCTTTAAGGGGCTCGATTTAGTTGGAAATTCTGTAATTAAAATATAGGGTCCAGTGGAAGTAAGGCCTGCTTGAGTGTGGTTGGTAGGGTAATAATATGGGTGAAATAATTCATAGTTTTAATTTGAACATTTCACCTACAATGTCATATGGTGTGCTTGAGTGTGATGTTGTTATGTTACAGAATTACATGCTTATGGTTTTGTAATAAAAGATTTTGTAATTAAAAAAGGGGGTGTTATTTGTGCCGGACCCTGTATGTTGTGTTAAGTTGGTGAGTGGACGTAGGATACGAGAAGGGTATGACAAAGCTGGGGAGATGTCATGTGGGCAAAAGCGTGAACACACACAGAATGTTGGGAGTCTGGGTGACGGAGCAAGTGGCAGGGAGAGTGACAGGAACCAGACCAGCAGGTTCTTCATGCCAGGCCACGGAGTTTAGAGTTGATCCCGCAGACTGTTGGAGATTGTTCAGCTGTGTTATTCCCTTCACACCTTCAGACACGTCCCTCCTTCCGCCTAGGTATGATGAAGACCACAGTGGCGACGATAAAGTCTTCCTGGACTGCTTCTGTAAAATAGCAGCTGGCATCAAGAACAACAGCAACGGGCACCAGCTGAAGGATCTGATTCTCCAGAAGGGAATCACCCAGAATGCACTTGACTACATGAAAAAGCACATTCCCAGTGCCAAGAAGTAAGAAGCAGCTCTAGCAAAGTGACTACTTTCCTTCCCCTCTTCCCGGTTCCTTTTTTCCTCCATCGTCTTGGCTTAATTGTTCCCTTTTGCCCTCCTTGGATGGCTCCCTCCTCTTCTGGAAACTACCAGGGTGACCCCTTAGCTGCTGCAGAGTCCTCGGACAGCAGCCTTTGGTTACTGTTTGGAGTGCCCCTCTCTCTTGCACCCCAGCCGAGCTGCGTGGTCCTTTGTGATTCTTTGTGGCATCTTGGAGGGTCATGTTTAAACGAGCCGGAGTCAACCGCTGGTTTCCAGGCAGCCTTTGCCTCTCCGGACTCCTGAGGAGTCTTCCTTTGCTTTGCAGCTTGGATGCTGACATTTGGAAGAAGTTTTTGTCTCGCCCAGCCCTGCCGTTCATCTTGAGGCTTCTCCGGGGGTTAGCCATCCAGCACCCTGCCACCCAGGTGAGTGGCCAGCCTCTACGTGGACCTTATTCTGTAGGCAGGACATGTAGGGTAAGGAAACCACACACTGTCTTTCCCTCTCCCAGGGCTGAGTGATGATGATGTCATGATTAGCCTTGAGACATGACCTCCCCTCGTACATGCAGCTCCTAGAGTGGCAGAGGCTCTTGGGGGTCACCTGGCTCAGTGCTCCGTGGAGAGGATTAAGTGCTGTTTGTGATTTCCTCACTCAGCTCATTCTAACCTGGGGCTTTGTTATCTCTTGGGGCAGTTGAGCTGCAGTTCGACTGTGAGGGTTCAGCTGGCCCCACTGTCACAGTTTCTCCTCGATGTCGGGAACCTTATCACCGCCGATTTCTGCTCTGCATCGGGCAGCTGAAAACTTGGCGGTGTGAGAGGCCCTCTGTCGCTCTTTCTTTTAGCCCCCACGGGGCTGAGGCATCCATTAGCCCTCATAGGTCCTAACTGGTTTGTGAAGGTGGCCAGGCTGGATTTTTATTTTTTATTTTTTTAAGATTTTATTTATTTTTAGAGAGAGAGGAAGGGAGAGAGAAGGAGAGGGAGAGAAACATCACTGTGTGGTTGCCTCTTGTGTGCCCCCTACTGGGGACCAGGCCCGCAACCCAGGCATGTGACCTGCTGAGGAGTCGAACCAGTGACCCTTTGCTTTGCAGTCCAGCACTCAATCCGCTGAGCCACACCAGCCAGGGCTGGATTTTTTAAAACTTTTTATGTTGAGATCATTGTAGATTCACATGCAGTTATTAAGGAATGATACAGAGAAATCATACATACATATACCCACTGCCCGGTTTGTCTCAATGGTAACATCTTGGAAAGCTAGCAGATACCGCAGCCAGAGGATTGACATTGGTGCAGTCCAGCTCCAGAATAGTCTCAGCACCACTAGGGCCCCTCCTGTTGCACCATGAGAGCCACCCCCATGCTGCTAACCCCTGGTCTGTTCTCCATTTCTGTGACTTTGCCATTTCAGGAACATGATGTAAATGGAATCATGCAGCATATAACCTTTTGGGGCTGGCTTTTTTCACCCAGGATAACTTTTTGGAGGTTCATCCAGGATATATGTAGTATTTGTTCCTTTTCATTGCTGAGTGGCGTGCATGGTGTGGTTGTACCACAGCTGGTCTGACCATTCACCCATTAAAGGACTCCTGGGCTGTTTCCAGTGTGGGACAGTCACCAATAAAGCTGCTCCGAGTGCCCGTGTGCAGGTTCTGTGTGGATGTAAGTTCTCGCTTCCCCGGGGTGAAGGCCCGAGAGGACAACTGCTAGCTGCAAGCTCAGTTTCACAGGAAACTGCCAAACTACTTTCTGGAGACGGCAGCAGGTTGCAGTCCCCGCCTCGGTGCACGGGTGGTTCTCTTTTTCTCCGAGTCCTCGCCAGCACCGGGGGGGGGGGGGGGGGGGTCGCGTCGCTGTTTTCTCTCTCGGCTGTTCTGCTAGACGGGCACTGACATCTGACTGTGGTTTTAATCTGTGTTTCCCTAACAGCTCACGAACCCGCGTATCTGTCTCTTCACGTGCTTCATCTGTGTATCTTCGGTGAAATGTCCATTCGTGTCTTTTCTTTCTCTCTCTCTCATTTTAATGTGTAGTTTTTAGAGTCCTCAGGACTGGGCTTTTTTACTGTTTGTAGTGTTCTACCTCGAATATAGTTCTACATTCTTACTTGGTATGAGTTTTGATAACTCATTTCAAAAATGTGGTATTAATCATTTAGTTGCAGACAAGGTTCTTCCATCTGTCTTACTCAAATCTCTCTTGTTCTAAACTTTTGTTCAGTTCAGTGGAGATGGTCGTAATTAATACACCTTTGTGGTGATAATTTTTCCTACATAAGAGTCTTACATTATTTTTCTTATCCTTGGAGCGTCTCTTAAATGTGGATAAATGAAGGGACTGAGCTGGCAACACAGTAAATTTAGAACAGATCTGCTGATAGCCAGGCTTATTATTAGTTATTAAATCGAATTACTTTCTTTAGAATAAGGCTTATCTAGGTAGGTACTTGGCATACACACTTCTGGCCATTCACTTTTATTTCAGCACTTACTTATCGAGCTCCTGTTGTGTGCTGTGCTGTGCTAGGCAGAGGAGACCAGTTAGTGAGGTGGAGAGCGAATGGATTCAACAGAGATCTGGGAGGTGGAATAAATGGACCTGGAGGTTGATTGCACGTGTGGAGTAAAGAAGCTGGACAAATGAGGGCTCTGTTTGGTTTCTGGATTGGGTGACAAGGTGAATGGTGGTGCCAGAAGCAGGGGGAGCACCTAGGAGGTTTGAAGGAAGGTGGGGGAGAGTTCCTGAGGTTTTGTCTTAATGCACGGTCTGTCCTCCTAACTAGAATGTACCCTCCAGGAGGGAATGGTTTTTATTTCCCCAGCACCTGAAACGCTGCTTCACATGCAGCACACAGCCAGAGTGCTGAGTGCAGCCCGCCCGTGGGACAGTTCAGTGGGCCATCGCACTGCGGGCTCGGTGTCTAGGAGTTTCAGACATGAGGCACCCTATACTTTTGCTGAGGCACAGATTTGAAGGTGTAAGGACAGATTTACGGGCTCTAGCGAGTGGTCTGAGTTGGGTGCTGAGCTTTCACCTTGCAGGTTGACTTTGTTATTTTCAGTTTATTGTCAAACATGTAGAGCTTGTCACTGATTCACTCGTGGCGTGGGCAGCGCGGGTCTCAGTGAGCTGGTGCTGTTCCCAGTGAGCTTGCCTGGAGAGCTTTCTCAGACCACACCTGCCTTCGGTGTCCCGGTGCCCTCCGACACCAGTGCAGAGCGAGGCACTGCAGTGCGCTGACCGCCAGCCTTTTCGGACACAGTGGTTTCCTGTTGCTATGTGTTTTAAAGTGTTTTCTTACCCCCAGTCCCACTTGCAGTTGTACCTCTGGACCCTGAGGTTGAGAAAACTCCCGTGCTCCTTAGTTTGGTGAACCCAGAGGGCTCTCGGTGAAGACTGCAGCAGAGTCCCTGTGAACGTCACGGGCCTGCTCTGCCGGCACCGTCCCTGAGGCCACCACTTAGGCCTCTCCGTAGGTGCTGCTTCTCCAGGGAGCCTACCCTGAGCCCTTTCCCTGTGCGTCAACGCTTTACACATTGCCTGACTCAAATCGCCACAGGAACCCTGGCACTACCCCTGTTTGTAGACAGAGGTGCTGAAGCTAAAGGGCACAGTGATGAGTCAAAGGTCATTGGTGGAGCCGAACTCTCTCCTGTTTGTCCAAACCTTTCAAAGTGTAGAATCAAAGGGTCTGTTTGAAATTTGACCAGATAACATGAGATTGTGTACTTTCTATTTTTTCTGAACCTTGAAGCTCCTAGGAAGAATGCTGGTGGAATAACTGGAGGCCTGCCTCTCTCTGGTCCTTTCTTGGCAGGTTCTGATTGGAACTGACTCCATCACAAACCTGCATAAACTGGAGCAGGTGTCCAGCGACGAGGGCATTGGGACCCTGGCAGAGAACCTGCTGGAGGCGCTGCGGGAGCACCCAGACGTGAACAAGAAGATCGACGCCGCGCGCAGGGAGACCCGGGCTGAGAAGAAGCGTATGGCCATGGCGATGCGGCAGAAGGCTCTGGGCACCCTTGGCATGACGGTAAGTCTGCTCCCTGAGTCCCAGCATCTTGCCCTGCTGTGGAGGAGGTGGCCACGCACGGTTGTCTGTGCGTCGGGGCGGAGCTGGGGTTGAGGAGGGTAAGCATGAGGGCTGGACAGAGGAAGAGGAGGGACCTGGGTGTGCTAGGCTCTTCACCTTCCTTAACCTTCCCTACAACCCTCAGGGCTGTGGCTGTTACTGTTCTGCTCTATAGATGAGACTCGGGGTCAGGGACTTCAGCTCACCAAAAAAGTAAAAGTGATGATTACCCTTGAGGATTTACTGTATGCCACGCGCTATACTTAGGCACCTCACTTGTAAGATTTTATTTAAGCCTTCATGTCGTTCTATGAGGTACTAATCATACCCACTTTCCAGATGAAGTGACTGAGGCTGAGAGGTGACATAAACAGGCCAGGGCACATAACTAGTAGGTGGGTGATGGGGTTTTGAGCCCGGGTCTGCACACGAAGGGCTGTGCGCCATTTTCACTGTCCCGAGGCCCTGCAGGGAGCACAGCCCTCCAAGGGCCCCTCCAGGCAGCGCACTTCCATGTCGGCAATTGGGACTCCCGTGGGAACAGTAAATGACTCATAATGCAGCAGCCTTGGCGGCTGAGAGCTGGTGTTGCTGGCACAAAGGAGGGGCTCTTTTGGTGGCGAGTGGCAGCTTGCCAGGCTTCCAGCTGGATGGTCCCTTCTGTCTCCCTGGTTCCTATGGGAAGAGAGCAGCAGGAGAGTCTGGGTCTTTACCCTCATCAGAAGCCACAGGGGTTTCCTTTGATGCAACCATCCTTTTAGTGTGTGTGGAGGGTCAGCCCTGTCCCCTAGTGTCCCCAAGCTAGGGGGGGAGGATGTGTGGAAATCCCTTCCTGATGTGTCGTCTGGGGTTCCCCCAACAGACAAACGAAAAAGGCCAGGTCGTGACCAAGACGGCGCTCCTGAAGCAGATGGAGGAGCTGATTGAGGAGCCGGGCCTAACATGCTGCATCTGCAGGGAGGGGTACAAGTTCCAGGTACGGGCCTGGGCCTGGTGGCGCAGCCTGCTGCCTCCCCATGCTGGCAGCCCTCGCCTGCGGGCGTTGCTGTTCTGAGAGTGGCTGAGACTTGCCTCTTGGCCACTGTCCTGTACAGGCAGGAACATTAGTCTTCCCTGTCACTGTGGCTGCAGACAACAGCCACTCATTGGATCCCATCTCTGCTAGGCCCTGTGCCCAGAGATTTACGTCAACTGCGTGATTTTGTCTTCAAACTTGTGAAAAGTCCCAGTTCATGGATGAGAGAGCAAAGGTCATGGTATAGAGCCAGAGCCCTGGGCTTTTAGAAATACACCATGCGGCTTCCGTTCAGGATACCTAGGGCAATTAGCGCCCCAACCAGAGTTATACCTGAGAGGAGCAGAGCACCAAGGGCCTCTGCTCTTTAGGGCCTGTTTGTTCTCCTAAAGGCCTAAAAGGCCTAAAAGCGGGGGGCCCTTTCTCTCCAGCTCAAATATACTGCTTAGCACCCACGCTGTTGAAGGGCAAGCCACAGGCCCTGTGAGTCCTGCTATATGTGACATGGGCTCTTGGGGGCTGCCTGGTCATTTTTAAAGAGCAAGTGATTTATCAAGAAGACACTTTACTCCTCTTTTTTAGATAGATGAGGCAGAAAAATGAGCACAGTTTAAGCTTGCATTTCTGCTTTTCCGTCTGCATAGCGTCTGCTTAGTTTGGTTGCTTCCCACACTCCGCACTGCACTGTGCCCAGCCCAGAGCTTGACCGAGAGCCTGGGGTGCTGGCCATCGCCCCCTCTCTTGGGTTATCCCCTCCTAGGAGGGCAGACACTCGGGTCCCTTCTGCTCTGCTTCGCCTGCTTCCAGAGCCTCCTCGAGTCTCTCCTCACCCCTCCTCCTTTTTCTGTCATCCTTGTAGCCCACGAAGGTCCTGGGCATTTACACCTTCACCAAGCGGGTAGCCTTGGAGGAGATGGAGAGTAAGCCCCGGAAGCAGCAGGGCTACAGCACCGTGTCCCACTTCAACATTGTGCACTACGACTGCCACCTGGCAGCCGTCAGGTGGGCCCAGCTCTCGCAGACTGGCTCCTTCAGGGGCCGCTCCCTCCCACGGCTTCCCCTGCAGACCTCTGTTTCTGCACCGAGGAGGGCCACTTGTCTGAGGCCCTGGACTTGGAGGGGCGGGACCACCAGCCCTGGAGTTTTAATGCTGTTCCCTAGTCTCCAGGGGGTAGGGTGTTTGGCCTTAAACCATGTAGGCTGCAGGGTCATTGTTGCCATATGACTGGGAAAAGATTCATGGCTTTGGTCCATGGCTGGGGAAAGCAGTGTTACTTATCTGAAGCAGTGAACCTATATTTGCTGTATCAGGGTCACGAATGGCTAATTCTCTGTACAAGGTCGGGGGCACGGGCTGGCTTCCCTAGCGGTAGCAAACCCTTCTTTACCTCACTTGCCCAGGGTCCTGGCTGCCGAGTGAGCTCCAGCAGCCATGCGTCCCTGCTCTCCTCCCCACCCAGGTTGGCCCGCGGCCGGGAAGAGTGGGAGAGTGCCGCCCTCCAGAACGCCAACACCAAGTGCAATGGGCTCCTTCCGGTCTGGGGGCCTCATGTCCCTGAATCAGCTTTTGCCACCTGCTTGGCAAGGTGAGTGTTGAGCATTTTATGTGGTAGGAGAGGGGATTACCAGTATGGTGGGAGGGAATCAGCTGTCAGCCAGCCCCTGGTGAGACCATTTCCTGTTGCCTTCATTGGGAATCCATCTCTCTCTGCTTGCTGGCAAGGGGGCTATTCGGAACAGAGAGCAACTGTGCTGAGAAAAACGGGCACCCTCAGTGTCTGGTGCACCATGGAAAATGTCTAGTCGCTCACTGCCTCTTCTCCTTGGTTGGCCTGAGGACATAAGACACGGGATGCCTGACTTGGTCCTCGAGGCCAACATTTCCCAGCGTTCCCTTCTACAGTGTGTCCTCCAAGGTTTAAATAGTAAAAAGTAATAGCTTAGTTACATGGGGACGGTCGGGCCATTTCGGGGCCTTCCTTGTCCTAAAATCCAGAGCAGAGGAGCTGAAGCTTCCGTGAAGTTTTGGCCCCTCACTGGTGCGCTGTGCAGTGGTGCCACACCCCAGGCCCTCGCCACAGAACAGCTGCAGGGCAGCAGTGGGGGCGGAAGGAGCGGTGGGCAACACTGAGATGCTCCCGTGTCTCGCTGCTGCACACACCCCACAGATGAGGCGCCTGAGGCACAGAGAGGGGGAGGAACTCACTTAAGGGCACACAGTTAATAAACGTAACACGTTGTAATGTAAGTTGACATAGAAAGCAGTTTTATTTGGAGGTTGAGGAGATGATTCTTATGACTAGATTTCCTTGTTAGTCAGGAGTAAGTTCTACTTTTTTCTTCCAAAATGGATTTTTGGGCGTGGCCACCATTGGTCCTGTGACAGTGACCCATCAGGAAATGGGTCCCTGAGAACCAGTGGGTTCTCGTTAGAGCTCGGAGAACATCACTTTCAGTCCCGGCAGAAGTGAACGTCCTCTGTTGTCCCTTCCTGGCAGCCCCAGTCCTTGTCCTCACTGCTCCCTTCTGCCCCACTGTCTGTGTGTGCGATTCATGCAGCCGTCGGGAAGGGGGTCCCACGGGGGGCTCTCCCACCGGGGCTTTCACCAGGAAGCTCGCCTCCGTGTCAGTGTTTGTCCTGCCCCCCCCCCCCGCCCCAGGCACAACACTTACCTCCAAGAGTGCACAGGCCAGCGGGAGCCCACGTACCAGCTGAACATCCACGACATCAAGCTGCTCTTCCTGCGCTTTGCCATGGAGCAGTCGTTCAGCGCGGACACCGGTGGCGGCGGCCGGGAGAGCAACATCCACCTGATCCCGTACATCATTCACACCGTGCTTTACGTCCTGAACACGTCAGTACCGCGCACCCCCTGCGCAGTGTCCCGCTGGCCCGGAGCGACCTCCCACTTTTCCATGTTTGCCCTAGCTAGTTTCAGTGCGAATGTCTGACCGAGGCAGCCTGTGCCAAAGCAGGAAAGCTCATCTGTGGGTTTTGGGTGACTCCTTTCCCGAACTGTCCCATCTCCTACCTGGCCAGCCAAGGGCTGCAACTCTGGACTGACCTCAGCACAGAGGGGACAGAAACTGGGAGAAGCTGGACCACTGAAGCTTCTGCTTCAATGTAGCCTCTACTTCCCTTGCTGGACTCTCTTCTCTTGGATCGGGGGGAGGCCGTGGGTCAGAGCTGCACACAGTCACTTCAAGGGCACACAGGTGTTACTGGTGAGGGCTTCACATCTAGGGGATGCGCAGAGCCAAGAACCTGTTTTATGAGTGGAAGCTGGAGTTGCTTCCCCCGTTTCCTCTCCGCTGAGCAATGTTTCTGGCAAGTGTGAGCGGACAGGAGGGGGTGTTAGAGATTATCTGGGAAGTCAACTGAGAAGGAAGGCAGCCAGGAAAGATTTATATTTTTATCCGTGCGTACACTGTGGGGTAGGTTGGTATGTAAAAGTGTGATTTTAAAGATGCACTAAGGGGTAGAGAATATGTTTTCATTCCACTCCCAGATTTCCAAAGCAGATGAAGAGATTTAATGTGCTTTAGCACTTAGATCTGATGTATTAAATGGTTCACATTTTAGGCCCCTCTCTTCTAGCAAGTCTCACAGGTCCTGTGGGCAGGGAGTTGGCGGGCCGTGTACAGGCCCCCGGGGCCGCCGCAGTTCCGCTCAGGCAGCAGGACAGTCTGCCTCGCGTCCCCTCTGGCCTTCTCTCCGCAGCAGCATTGTCTTCGGCACCCCTCCCGCTTCCGCCTGGGTTAATAGGCTGACTGACCTCCAGACCGCAGGCCTCGTTAAAAGGGCGCTCGGGCGGGTCTCCCTCAGCGCATTACATCATCTGCTGAACTGCTCAGGCTGTCGGAAGAAACACCTGCATTGCTGACAGCACAAACCTTCCTCTCCAACCCTGCTTCGGGCTGAGCAGCGCTAACTACGTGCTTGCAGCCTCTGACCAAGCCCTTGGCTTTTGCAGAGACATGTCTCTTCTTGGCGGCTAGGAGGGAGAGTGGGCTGCCCCGGTCTCCGGGGTAGAGAGCAGACCTGCAGGGCCAGCATGGTTTGCCCAGCAGAACGGAGCTGGTGATTTCAGCCATGCTAGGCATTCTAACTCCTGCTCGAGTTCCCGAGTTGGAGAGGGAGAGGGACGTGGCTGTATCATGGTTGTCTTGGTCAGCTTGGGGCCGACCCACAGCCTTCACGGAGGCACTGCTACTCGCCCACAGACTGCTTTCCTAGCTGGTCATTTCCCATTGCCGTGAGCTTGGTCCCAGGGGGTCTAGGAGAGGGCCGTGGCTGCCTTTGTCTATTGAGGCGAGTGTGTGACACCATGGTCCAGAGCAGAGCTGAGCAGGACCCGAGGCAACAGCAAGCCTCTGACTCCCAGCTGTGGGAAATCAGGTTGAACATGTTCCCTGGTTCCATTGGTGCCGTTCCTTGGGGAGCTGGTGTCCTGGCGCCGCCGCTCCCACATCCTCACAATGCCGTGTCTGGCAGTGCCCTCTGCATGTCTGGCAGCAGATCCTCGCAGCTCCTGCTGCTGTATTTATTTTCTTCCCCGCTCCCCTCCTCCAACCCCGCCACCACAGAATTGGGGCAGGGTGTCCAGCACTCTTGTCCTGAGAGCGCCATCCAGGGGCTCCAAAAAGAGAGTGGCCAGAAATGCCTGGTCAGTGCAGGTCAGGGAGCACGTGCCAAGGTTTGGTCATGCAGGGAGGACAAAGTTCACCTAGCCGGACAGGCTCTGGAGCCTGATGGCCTGGATTCGCAGCTCAGTTCTTTCCTGTCCCAGTGTGTGAACTTTGGGCAGACTGTTAACTCTCTCTGTACTGCAGTTTCCTCATCTGTACGATTGAGGCAGTGCTGGCGCCTGTTTCAGGGTCATTGTCAGGGTTAAATGAGACAGTTCGCACAGAGCTCTTAGAGTGGTGCCTGGTGCTCAAGTTCATGATCGTCATTCTCATTGCAGTTTAGGCAAGAGTGAGAACAAGAAGCGGTGCTTCCCTGAAGTTGTTCTGATGAAGGAGACAGGGGCACAGGCACATAAGAAAACAGACAAAATAGCAAGCCATGGAAAATCACTGGACACAAATGGAGTGTGAACCCCTTAGCTCTAGTGAGAGCACGCGGAGGCAGGGAGAGTGCAGGCGGGGGGCTGGGAGTCACGGACTCTGGATTCGCACCAGCGCCCACCACTTACTAGCGATTTGAGAAAATCACCTCGTTTCTCTGGGCTTCGGGTTCCATGGTAAAAACGTGCTGTCTGTCACTTCTAGAGTTATGTGGTCACTGACAGCAGCATGTTTCTGGATGTGCCTGACACAGGGCACGCAGGAGCCCCTGGTTTGGACCTGTGTGGGAGCTGTGCCAGGGGAGAGGCCGGGGAGACACCACCAGGACTGACTTGGACGGCAGCAGCGGCACTCGGGGAGGGGGAGGGGAGTCCAGGGTGGACGGGAGTGGCCTATGATCCAAGCGTTCCGGACACTTCGGAGGAGACATTGAGCACAGCCTCCCCCACCCTTGCTGCTGGTCCCTGGCGTCTCCCCTGGCTTCATCGTGCCCCTTTTGTTCCAGAACCCGAGCAACGTCCCGAGAGGAGAAGAACCTCCAGGGCTTCCTGGAGCAGCCCAAGGAGAAGTGGGTGGAGAGTGCCTTTGAAGTGGACGGGCCCCACTACTTCACAGTCCTGGCCCTGCACGTCCTGCCCCCCGAGAAGTGGAGAGCCACACGAGTGGAAATCCTACGGAGGCTGCTGGTGACCTCTCAGGCCCGGGCAGTGGCTCCAGGAGGAGCCACCAGGTCAGTGCCCGCTTCGGGACGTGCTGACTTCAGGAAGCCGCCGCCTGCTCCCGGCTGCCTGGACCGTGTGTGCCCAGTGTGTGAAAGCTGCCTGGGCACGTGCGCGTGCCAAGGGAGGGAAGGCGTGGTCGTTGGGCTCAGTGGTCGTTGGGCTCAGTTGTCAGTGCTGACCCGTCTCAGTTTGCGCTGCCGGGAGTCTGGGCCCAATGGCTGGCAGGTGCCTGGCTGCCTTTGAGTCCGGCGCTCAGCCCCAGAAAGACAGCCAGGCTCGTCTCCGGGAGATTTCAGGGGGGAGCTGGTCAGGCCCAGGGTGGCAGGGAGGAGCGTTTGGGCATCGGGCTTCGACGGGGCTCCCGGTCACCTGGTCTGGGCGTGAACTGGGAAGCCTCTGCGTGGCTGCGGTTGGCTCTTCTTGTCCGGTCACTTTAAGCTTGTTGTCTCCCTTTGTGGTCACATGCCTGTCCTGTCGTGGTCACATTCCACCAGCTGCGCTCCTCCTCCTCCTCAGTGATGTGGACGCCTCCCAGAGAAGGAAGTGGTCTTTGTTTCCATGCCCTGGTGCCGGGGTCTGGGTCAGGCGGGAGGTGCCTGGAGAGAGGGTCCATGAACAACAGCGGGAGGCCCCTGGGATGCCCACATGAATGGCCACGCACCCGGCCAACTCCGGCCAACCCCTTGGCCTGTGGGGGTCCCGAGTAGTCTCTGCCCACCCTGGGCTGCAGAGTAGAAGGCATGTTTGCCAGTTTACTTCTGCCACTCAAGGGAGATCTTCCTTCTGGAAGATCTGCCCTTGGTAGTCTGCTTTCTCTCGGACCTGGGAGAACATCCCCACATTTGTCGGCCAATGAGGGGGCTCAGGAGTTTCCAGGCCCCTGGTGGTGACAGGCCAGGTGGTGGCAGCTGTGTGCCTGGACTGACATCCCCGGTCACTTCACTTCCAGGGGCTCGCATTCACCAAAAGGGTGCTGGTCATGGGCGCCTCACGTGCCTATAGGAAGATCGGGGTGGAGGTCCGTGGTTGCATGAGGCCAGCGTCAGCACCTTCGTGAGGAGCGGGAGGGGGCAAGTCCTGTTGGTTTCCTGCCTAACCCCTGCCCCCGCTCCAAACGCTAATACATAACTAACCGCTAGAGTCGCGGGTTCAATCTGGTAGGTGCTATGGTGTTGGTGAGCCAGGCTGGCCAGCTTCCGCGGCACATACAGTGGGTACTGCTAGGCACAGGCTCTTGGCGGCAGGTGTGACATCTGAGCCCACAGGAGCTGTTTTCTTCATTTAGGAGACGGGTTCATTACTGTCCCAGGCAGTGAAGGAAGAGCTGATTTGGTCACAGCTCAACTAGGAAACCCAGTGTGAGCTGCACTCCCGAGTTGCCATCTTCTCCGTGGCAGTTAGTCACCTTTACTAATTAGCCTTAAATAATTAAGTTGGGCGGAGTCATTCAGGATGGCTGCTCACAGAGGCAAAGCAGTCACCATGGAGGGCCATCCCTGGTGTGGCGTGGGGGCCGAGCGGGGGCTCCTGGAACGTTGGCGGAGGAGCTGGGTGTCAGCGCGGTGTGGGGACACCCTCCGCAAGAGGCCAGGCTGGAAGGACATGGGAGGGCGTCATCCGCTGGTTGGGGCAGTGTCACTGGCACAGGCTTTGTGCATTACGGGGAGGGAGGCAGTGGCAGACACTAAAAAATGTAGCTCTAGGAATCTGCACCAGAGGAGTCGACCCCTTCTGTGTGTTCACATTCTCAGAGAAAGGGTCCTCTGCCAGGAAGTTGAGTACCAGAGCCTGGGGCTTTCTTGTCATCCTGTTTGCACGGAAACAGATCATCATCTTGACCCCCAGGCCCACCTCACGGTCATTTTCACTTCAGGCAGCGGTACCCCCGTGCGTGGCTGGCAGGGGACAAAGCGGGTGCTTTGGAGGGCTTTGGGTGGAGGGAGGGTGCAAGAAGCACATTTCAGCTAGTGGAATTCTCTCATCTTACTGCCACTTTACTTTTGGGAAAGAACTTGTGTGCACCGCCTGGAAGCGGATGGATGGAAGCCAGTTTGCATGTGACACCTCTCATAGACTTGGGTGGAGGAAACCGAATTCTAGCCCCGATTCATCACTCCCTGGGCAGAGGGGAATCTGGTCTGGTCTGGTCTGTCTTTCCCAGTGGCTCTGCCTGGCGTGACCATCCCTCACAGCAGGATTGTCTGCCGAGGGGGCAGTGGACGTGGTGGCAGACAGCCCCAGGGTTCCAAGGGACTGGCTGGCCTTAATCCTTGGCTGCATCAGGGATTAAGTAGAGGCGATCGATACTGGGTAGGAGCCCGTGGGTGTGGTGAGCAGCTCAGGATTATCCCAGTGCTGGGAGGCATGGGCGGTTGCAGCCTCCATCCTGGACGGTCCCATTGCTCATCGCCACTTTCCCACCAGCGCGCTGTTCTCAACACTGCACGTGGTGGGCCAGTTGCTGTGTCTGGTGGCTTTAGGCCTGCTGCCTAAAATTCTCACAGTGGGAATGTGAAGACTGGGGAGGGCCGTGTTTCCTGCTCCGTTTCTTAGATCCCGTTGAGTCCACAAGCTCGCGCGGGGGGTGAGCATGGGGCAGCATGTGAGCCCTCGGCCTCACCTGGAGGCCCTAGGCTTTTGGTTGCCGTGTCGCAGCTTAGGTCTGCCTTTCTTCTGATTCACCCTGATTTGGAAGAGAGTTCGTGCTAAAGATGAGTGTTTCAGGGATGCGTTTGCAGTAAATAAACCACTGCAGGCTGAGGCTTCATGAGCTCTCATGAAAGGGCTGAGAAGCTCCTGCCCTCAGCCCCTTCTTTCAGAGAAGATGGACGAGTGGCTGGAATGGAGTGACACTGATGACTGTGACTCCCCTTGCCCTGCCCCATGAGTGCCCTTCCGTGTCTGCATGGACATGCAGGCAGCCGGCTCTTCTTTTCCAGGCTGACGGATAAGGCGGTGAAGGACTACTCTGTGTATCGTTCTTCCCTCCTCTTCTGGGCCCTCGTCGATCTCACTTACAACATGTTTAAGGTAAGGACGCCGTCAGAGGGTGGCTGAAAGGGTGTCCCATGACCTGTGCTGCTCGTTCTGACCCTGCCTCAGCTGGCAGGTGGCTGCTGCCTGCTGCCCTCCCCCAGAAATGTGCACCTGCCGTGGGGGCCTCACACCAGCCCAGCCCCGGGCCGTCTCTGCCTGCTCCCGGGTCTTGCTCCAGGCCTGTTGCTGCAGGGGGTCTTCCCTCCTGAGTCGCCCCTTGCTTGCTCCTGTCCCCTCAGTTTCAATAAACTTCATTGCCCTGTCGAATGTGACTTATGCCAGCCCAGCTTGCAACAGGACATTCCTCTCTGCCTGGAAGGAGTCAGAGGGCGTTGGCTGGTTCCATTTTTGTAATCCGAACGAAACAGCTCAATTAAGGCATCCTGATGATTCCCTCCTCTTTGGGGAACGCAGGTGTGACGTGTGCAGGGAGGAAAGAATGCAGCCACTTGTTGTAGCTTGCAGGTTCTAGTGGCATGGTGTGTAACGAAGGGGCTGAGAGAGGGGCGAGGTGAAATTTCGTTGTTCCTGGGGCAAAACATACCCCCAGGGGACCTCTGCTGATGAGGGGAGGGGGAGCCTTTCCCGTTCGCTCTGCGGGGCTGACCAGCCCGGCCGGAGGTGTCGCCCTCCGCCCCCGGCCCGCCTCCTGCTGGTCCTTGCAGAAGGTGCCCACCAGCAACACGGAGGGAGGCTGGTCCTGCTCTCTGGCAGAGTACATCCGCCACAACGACATGCCCGTCTGCGAGGCTGCCGACAGAGCCCTGAAGACCTTCCAGGAGGAGTTCATGCCGGTGGAGACCTTCTCGGAGTTCCTCGACGTGGCAGGTCAGTGGCAAGGTTCTGTCTCTCAGAGATCTGCAGCAAGCCCCCTGTTCGTCTCCAGGGGGCTGGCCGCAGCTCTTCCCTTCACCTGTCAGAAGACACATTGGTGGGAGCTGGCCTGTCAGCCCCCAGAGGGTCTGGGAGAGACAGGCGAACACCGAGCCACCCGTAACGAGAGCAGCGGCACGCTGGGGCCTCACTGCGCCCCAGGCCTATGCTGCCAGTTGTCTGCAAGGTGGCCCTGGGCAAGGTAGGGACTTTGGTCACCCCACTTTGTAATGGGGTAACTCAGGCTCTGAAACTTCTAGGGGGGCATAGCTGAAAAATTGCCAGAGCCCCCTTCTGGTTCCTGACTTTTGATGACAGTTCAGAGAAGGAACATGGAGTTTACCTGTCTTCTTCCTACCTCTTCTCTTTATTTTAGGACTTTAGTTACTTATCTTTAGAAGGAAAAAAGGAGAAAGAGAGGGAGAGAGACATCGATCAGTTGCCTCTCATACACACCCCAACCTGGGACCGAACCCTCATCCCAGGCACGTGCCCTGACCGGGAATCAAACGAGTGACCTTGCGCTTTGCAGGACGACACTCAGCAGTCTGAGCCACACGGGTCAGGTCTTCCTGCCTCTTGTGTCACAGCTGCCCCAGGGACATGTGGGAGATCTCAACTCTGGTTCTCAAAGCCAATGACAAACGTCAGAGCACCTCTGATCACAAGGCCAGGGCCACACGTGAAGCCCTATCCCGTGAGCTGCTCTCAGATGGCCCCTTGTCCCGCAGCTGGTCAAAACGGAGGTTGCCGTTCTCTTCTGCACACAGGTTCCTCACACAACAGATGTGACCTGGTCATTGTAGACGCATTAACAACTGTTTGGCTTTCATAAGGAAGCATCAGACGGCCACAGGGGGAGGTGACTTGGGCGGTTGCCTGGGAACGCCTGCCTCGGACTGTGGGTGCAGTGCCCTCTTGGGCTCTTGGGGAGCTTGTTTCATTTCCCCTCACGTTCATTGTCGGGACACAGGGATGTGTGAGGAGGCAGGGAGACATGTCTCCAGTCCCACTAGCACTTCTGTGTTTGTGTTTGGCCTCTGGGAACTGGCTCTCGCAGGCCTGGAGTGGTGTTCTGTGTGAAGTTGTTTCCCCCCAGCTCAGCCTCGACTGATGGCTTTTGCCCCAAAGCCCTGGGGCTTCCGCCTGGTTCTCTGCAGTGGCCTAGGTGGGAACTGTGCACGAGGACGGGCCTTCGTCAGCCTGGTGCCTCCCCCGTTCTCTGGATCACGGTGGCTAGTGCCACTCCCGCAGTTTCTTTGTCAGCCTCACTGGACGCCCCGCGTGTGTCTTCCCAGCCCTGACTTTTCCCACAGCCACTGCCCTTGCTTTCTGCCCAGGGAGCGACCCCCGGCAGAGAGCAGGCAGCTAGTGTGTGTGTTCTCAGGGCCAGGCGAGCATGTCACCTCGGGGTCTGGTGAATTTCTGAGCAAAGACTGTCAGTGTGGATGTAAGAGTGAGCACGAGAAGGGAGGTGGCAGGGCTCCGAGGGGCCCGTGGCCATGGCGGCGCCCCAGCCTGCCACAGGGAGAGCGAGAGCCCATTGGTGGGGAGGCTCTGTGACCAGCACTCAGAGGCCAGGTTCTCACAGTGTGACTCTGTGACTTTGTTTACACTGGCAGAAAATTCCAGAACATAGACACACCCCATTTGAATGCAAGGACAAAAACACCTTCCAAAACCAAGAGGTGACGATCAGTCCCACTTCTCTCTGCGTTGTGCAGACTCTGGGGAGAGGACTGCAGTCCGAGAGGTGCCGGGCCTTGGGGTCAACAGCTCCACGTTTGCTCAGCGTGAGCGCCCTGCCCTGGCTGGTGCGGCTCGGTTGCTTGGAGGTCACCCATAGACTAAAGGGTCACGGGTTCGATTCTGGTCAGGGCACATAGCCAGGTTGAGGGTTTGATCCCTGGTTGGGACAAGCCCGAGAAGGCAACCCATCAGTGTTTCTTTTTCACGTCGATGTGTTTCCCTCCTCTCTCTCCCTCCCCCCCCCCCCCCCCCCCGCCTTCCCCCACTCTCGGAAAACAGTGAAAAAGTGTCCTTGGATGGGGATTGAATAAAATAAAATGTGAGCACCCCCTGCCTGGTGAGGGGCTGGGCAACGGGGGCCCTGATGCCGACCAAGCACCTTCTGTGCACTGGGCGCTTTCACACGCGTGGCCTGATCTAATCCCCACAGTGACGCAATAAGGACTTGTCACTGTTACCGTGTGATAGTTAAAGAAATGGAGCTCTTGAGTGTCAGCAGCATGCTCGAGGCCCCAGGACCAGTGGCCAAAGCTCAGATGAGCCCAGGGTCCTACTACCCTTCTTTGCTCCTCCAGCCCCCCAGGTCCCTCTGGAATGTGCTGGAGGCTGTGGACACTTTCCTTTCCCCAAGGTTCCCCCCACCCCCGCTCCATTTATGCTATATTGCACTGTCCCTACAGGCCCGGCCGTGGGCCATGCACCCGGGTTAAGGGGAAGGGCGTGAAGTTGGGCCCTGCCACTGTAACACCTCTAGCAGGCTGCAGGGCCTGGCCCCAGAGCAGGCCATCTCCCACAGAGTAGGAGGGTCCGCTCCGTGACTATCTGCCCCGTCACTGCCGCCCTCCCAGCAGCCGATGCCGTCGGGGCTTGTGGAAGTGCAGTGTGTTCTCTCCAGGGACGCCGCAGCCATGACTCGGTGGGGCTGTGCGTTCCTGCTCCCAACTGGCCTCTGTCTCCGCTCGCTGCAGGTCTGCTAGCAGAAATCACCGATCCAGAGAGCTTCCTGAAGGACCTGTTGAACTCAGTCCCCTGACCGCCCCCCTGGAACCGCTGCTGCCGATGGAGCTGGCTGGCCTCCCACCCCTCGGGCTCCCCTCCTGTGCATCAACTCCCCACAGGATGCTGTGTCATTACCCCCTCCCTTCCCCTTCTCTCGGAGTGGCTTGGGGTTTTAGGCCTCCTGTTTTATCTCGTGTGTGGTGCACTAGCTATGAAGTTGTCTGTAACCCGAGCCGTCGAAGGACCTGTACGTACCCAGGAGCCATGAGCTGGCCTGGCCGACTTAATACTTGAGTGTGCACATCTTGAGAAATAAATGAATGACTTAATCCACATTGAAAAAGAAGGTGTCGGCTGCTGCTTAAACTCTTCCTTAGTGATACCGGCCAAGTGCTCCTCCCTGCTGCCTAGCCCCTCCCGATGTCAGCGCCGGAAGACTGGCCTGTCAGGGGCACTGTCTCGGGGCCTCCTGTTGGCACCAGGTGGGGCCCGTCTGCTTCCTGCCAGCGAGTTGGGGCGCCACATTTGACGAACACGACCTTTCCTAAACAAACCGCCTCGCCTCTCCCAATGTTTTGGCCTTAACAGCTAGAACCCAAAGACACGTGGAGCCCAGTGCTTTTCTAGTCCCCGGCCAAAGGCAGGCTCAGCGCAGTAGGGCCCTGGTCTTTCTACAGCCGAGGCACTGGACACTCGCCTGCCAGCTGCGGATCAGGGGTCCTCTGGTGACTTCTCTGCGGGGTTACGCATTAGGAGAGGGCCTGGGGTGGGCTCACAGTCCGCATGGTCAGCGGCCGCCCTGGCCGAACACCTCCTGTCCGCCGGACGTGGTGCATGTGCGCTGTTCTAGTCTCTGCCAGCCCCTCAGGGAGGGCTGCTGACCCAGCCTCACTGTCCGAAGGCTGCCAGACAGCAGCTGCCAGGGTCATAGGTTTGTGCCTCTGAAACCATGCTCTCAACCACTGTGGCTCCTGTCCCCGGGGGCTATAAGACCTGCTTCCCCAGGTTCATGGGCAGTGGCCCTCTTGCCAGTGAAGCAGCAAGACTCCTGAGAGCCTCTCCCAGATTTCAGGGCACGGCTGACCCAGATAGCCTCTTGGGGAGGCAGCGCTCCCCAACACCTATCTCCCAATCTGACTCCTCTGCCCGCTGCTTCTCTTGAGTGACAGCCTTCTTTATCTTGATGTCCAGTCTGTGTGGCTCAATCCTCAGGCCAGACCACTGGGGACGGGACGTGCCCCTGGGCGCCTTTCAAAGACTTCCACAGCCAGGTCTTGGCCCTCCCGCAGAGCTCTGGGTGGGGTGGCCGTGAGCAGGCGTGAGTGCCGAGCTTGGACTAGCCAGAGAGAGGAGCGGCATGTTGCAGGAGCCTGGCCAGCGGCCCTGGCAGATGAGCGTGCAAGTGCTCACGTGCACACGTGCACGTCAGCGTTGGGCAGGAGGCCTTCTGAGGGCCTGACTTGGCTGAGGAGAGGACGTGCGGCATCACCAAAGCTGTGCCAGGGACTGAGTCCGTTCAAACCCCAGCTCCACCGCCTCCTGCGTCAGCAGCCTCCCGCCCGTAGATGGGACCATCGCATCTCCGGGGTAGGGTGGTCGCCAGGCTTCCGTGAGATTATCTGCCTGCCACGTAGTGAGGCAATAGCTTCTCTGAACTAGTAATGAATTTACGTTCAGTCTACAAGATTCTGACTTTTTCTTCACCGAAGCTCCATGTCTCGGGTGAGGTCAGGCATGTCTAGTGAAGGCGGGGGGGAAGGGCCTTGGTCTCCGGGACCCTGGCTTCACACACTCAACACAGCAAGTTCGTTCCCTCTCGTGGGTCCCTTGTCCCCCACCTTCTGGTGGTCTCCCTGAGAGACCCCTGCAGGCACGTGTTAGCATGCAGGGTGGCCATTACATAACGTCCTGGTGCGAGTAAACTGGGGCGGCCGGGAGGGCAAGCAGGGAAGGTGCCTGCGTACACAGGGTTGTACCTGCTGGCCAGGTGTTGGCTTGCTGTTCCGTGTGGCGCCACGGTAGGCTGAGCCCTGTTCAAAGCGACACCTCGGGGCACTGAGTGTTGACAAGGCGGCTTTGGAAGCCTGGCTGTGTACTGGCACCTTTGGCCTGCAAGGCTGCCTTCACCAAAGCTCATGACGAGGGGTTGGCCTGTTTTTTCCCTGCCTGTTTTATTTCTTGCAAAAGCCTCAGAAATTCAACCCCAGCCCAAGTGCATCGAGCCTCTTATTTTCACAGTCATGGCTTTTCCTGTGTCCGCACGATCGCTTCCCATGGTTGCTGCAGTCCCACACAGGCTGCTGCTGCTGGGCGGCCCGCAGGTCTGTGCCAGGTTCCCGGGGCGGGGGGGGGGGGGGGGGGGGGGGGGGGGGGGGGTGCCTGAGGCAGGGCTGTGCCCGAGTGGGAGTTAATGGTCTAGGGAGGGAGCTCCACCTCCTGAGCCCAGGGCTCTCGGCGCTGCAGGACACCAGGCAAAGCTCAGCGCCTTCCAGCCTTCCGTCCTGAGCCCTGTCTGGGCTGATTGCTGCTCAGGTTCCTGTCTCTCTCAACAGGCAACTCCAGTTGGGGAATTTGGGTGATTCCAGACTGAATTATGTCTAATGACGGCTCCGGTTTTAAGCCTTGAAAGTTTGTGTTCAGCTCTAACGCTGGAGCAGAGTGGTCACCACCTTCTATACTTGCTGGAGGCTCTGGGCGTCAGTCGGGCTTGCGCCTCTCCTGGCACCCTGCTTTCCGAGTTCGGGACTGTTAGGGTCTGAGCAGGAGGCTGGGTAGCCCCTTCTCCCCCAGGCTCCCTCCCCTCCCCCCTGCCATGTTTGCTGAGACCCCCTGCAGGTCAGGGCATGGTGGTGGCACCTTACAGGTGAGGACTGGCCCCAGAGGAAGGGACCTGCCTTTGGGGAGTCAGGCATCCACCAGCGTGCGGGGCTCAGCAGTCCACTCATTGCCCCCTCGCAGCCTCTGTGTCTGCTTGGTGGCAGGCACCGGGCTCGTGCTGAGGGTGCAGTAGCGTGTCCCCCGTCCGTCCCGTGGGGCCTAGATGCCCACAGGAGGCAACAGGAAGAGACCCTGGGACGTGGGCTGGAAGGTGGGGTGCAGGCCAGAGGGGCCGTAGCAGCCGAGTTCTAATCAGGCCCTGCTGTGACAGGTTTCCTGGTGGTCATTCAGCCGACTCCAGAGGGACAGCCAGCCTGGGTTTGGCCCTGGGGCCATGACCGCTGCTCTGGCCAGGTGGGCCTTTGAGGGAGGGGCTGGGGTCTGGCCGGAAAAGGAGATTCACTCCAGTTCTGCTTCAGAATCCAGCCAGGCTCTGGCCCCTCCTCCCCACTCTGCACTCTCCTCTTGAGCCTACAGTCCCTTCCCCAAGGGCCCCAGGCTGTCATTTTAAAATGCCACTCACATGGTGGTTTCCCTGCTCAAACTCTTCCACTCCTGCACTTACCTTCAGGATGGAGGCTCACTCCCTCTCACAGTCCAGCCCTGCAGGCACTGAGCAATGGGCCTCACCTCCCCCACTGAGCTGCGCTCTGCCGGTGGCTTCCCCTCACTCACTGCCGCATCTTGAGTGCCCAGCGCAGGGCCTGCTCCACAGCGGGCATGCCAGGGGTCCTGTGGGCAGTCGGGGTCAGCCCTGTCCACAGTCCTGTGTGGACTTTTGGGATGATGGCGGCCGGTCAAAACCCCATCCTGGTAACGGGAGGAATGGGTGGGTCCCCGAGGCCCTTCTTCACCTTCCCTGTTCTTTGCTGAACCAGCAGAGGCATCGCCGGGCCCAGACCCAGGCCGGAGCTCCCAGGCCCGTGTCCCCACTGGGGCTCTGGCACCTGCCACACCCCAAGTCTCCTGTCACAGGTAACCCCAGGGGAAGGGTTGTTTCTCTGCCTGGAGCTACCTCTGAGCTCCGGGGCCTCACAAAGTCTTTTGCAGCTGGACTGTCCCCAGCAGCACTGAGGGAGCCCCCATCAGGGATAAGATGAGCCCGGGGCTGAGCCCCTGGAACCCCCCTGCCACCCGCCTGCTGACTTTTCCCCTGGGGGCAAGCCTCAGACTAACTCCTCTGGCGTCTCTTGGCCACCTGGGCCCTCTCCCCTCACTGAGGACTGACTCCTCGGCTCAGGTGCGGAGGATGGAGCAGGGCGGCCTCTGAACAGGGCAGAGGACAAGGACCAGTCTTTGCCAAGGGCCCGTTGAAGCTGGTGCTCTGCCCACTGTGCTTCAGTCACCCCGCTGCCGTCCCACTCGACCTGAGGCACCCCTTTCCTGGATGAATAAACGGGGGTGCAGAGAGGCTAGGAGTCTGCCTGGGTTCGAGCATCTGAGACAGGCAGAGCCGAATGAGGACCTGGACTTGCTTGGCTCCCAGAGCCCCTTGTGAGCGAGAGTGCGCCAGCTCAGGGAGGCCCAGGAGGACAGGGGTGTAGCAGGCGGTTTGGGGCTGTGACCCAGCTTGCTCCCCGCTGTCCCCAAGGTCCTCGGGGGCGTGTGCCTGAGGATGCGGTAGAAAGCATGTGTTTCCCGGACTAAACGGACCTGTCACATGAGCTGACCTAGTGGTGCGTCCGCCTCCAGAGATGGGCAGTGTGGTGTGGGGATGTTCCGGGGCTCCGGAGGCACCCGGTGCTGCCGTGGGACCGCGGGCCATTCTCCTCGCCTGTCTGTGAATGTGGGGGCAAGCCCTGACCCGGCACGGTCTGGTGGCCGGTGCAGCTGTTGTGCTGCGCTGAGAGGAGCCACGGAGTGGCCGAGCAGAGGAGCCCCTAGGCGCCACGTCACCTCGCCTCCCAGCCGTCGGGATAACCATGCAGCTGCAGCTCACGCTGGCCTCACCTGCACAGGAGTCTGCTGCATGGTGACGCCTGTTTGGTCCTGGTGGTTGCTTCTGTTTCTGAGGCTCTGCGGGCCCCGTCCTGGGAAGCTGTTCCCTCCCTGCCTGCCATTGTCTGTTGTCCCATTCAGGGCCTGACCCCGGCTTGTGTGCTGCCCCCCCCCCCCCCGCCCCGTGGCCTCCCAGACAAGCCTGGAGTGGCTCCAAGGTGTGTCCAGGTGCAGAGCTGGCTCCCTGCAGCTCAGGGTGTGGGAGACCCTCTGCCCCCTGAGAACACCAAAGCCCGGCCCAGGAGGCATCTGCACCAAGGACCCGGGGGCTACACCAGCCAGGGCCTCACCTGTGGCCCTTTGCCGATTTCGGGGCTTTGAGGTGTGCTCTGCCCCTTTGCTCTAGGACTGGGACGGTGGGGTGCAGAGAGGGGGAGGACTTGCTGAGGTCCCCAACTGGCAGCATGGTCCATATCCTAGGCAGATAGGTCAAGGCACCTAAGCTCAGGGGGCCCTCCAGGCCTGCCACCCGAGCACGTGAGGAGTGATTTCTGGGTGCTGGCTGACTTCAATGAGAGGAAAGAGCAGGAACAGTGATGGGCACGGAGAGGGGTGGGGGCTCTCCTTTGGGAGAGAAGGTGACAGGTGGCATTCGGAGCACCCAGCACAGGCCCAGCACCTCTGCCAGCTCACCTCGCCCACGCGGAGCTCTCACACCCATGCAGGTCTCTGCCGCCATCCATGCACCCACGAGCATCAGTGGCTCCGGAAATGGGTGGAGCTGATGGGGAAAGGGGGAGGCCGGCAGGGCCGAGGAGCTGGGACAGGACCAGAGTTAATCCCAGTAACAATTTTACGGGGACACCAGTGGGTGGGCCCAGAGCTCCTACAAGCGCTCTGGCTGTGGGCAGAACTAGTAGGAATGGGGGTCTTGGCTCCTGGCACTTTGGACTCTGTCCCTCAGGCCCCTCTGCCACCTTCGCCCAATGACCTTGTCATCCCAGCCTGCTAGGTCCCCACAGAGGCTCCTGGTGGACCGCCATCAGTTGCTGTTACGGATTTAGATAGTTGGGGACCCTCACATTCGTGTGCTGAGCGCCTACTCGAGCCAGGCATGATGGCCGACCAGCAGCTACTGCGTGCTTGTTCCTGATTCACAGACAAGGAGCATGAGGCCCAGAGGGGCAGACTCACTGCCCAGGCCCGCACAGCCCTGGTGGGATGCTGCCTCCCCCTGAGCCCTGCTCATTGGCCTGGTCCTGCTCCCCATGGTACCCGGGCATGGGTTCGGTCAGCTCTGCCCAGCTCCCAGCAGAAGGGCACAGCCTTGGTAGCTACTGGGAATCGGGGGGCCCTAATCAGGGCAAGCGGGGCAGTGAGAAGGTGGCTTTTGTTTGGTGAGGCCCGAGTGCTGGGCTTGGAGCTGTGGCCGAGTCACACGGCCGCCCTCAGCCCCAGCCTCTTCACGTGGCAGGAATCCGCTCATTCCTGGGAGCGGGTCAGCGCCCCTCGGAGCGTGCCTGCAGACAGGTACACAACGCCCCTCTGTTTGCTTTCCGGCCGCGGCAGTGGCAGTCGTGGGCTGACTCTCTTCACAACATGGGACACTGCTAGTGTGTTCCATGCCAGACCGGGCCACTCCGGCTTGGTGGTCGTTGAACACACAGACTTAGGCACGCTGGGCCCCCAGTTTTGAGGAAGCCCCCCCACTTCTGTGGGAGAAGCAAGACCCAGGTGCAAATCCCCATTTGGGGGGCCCAGAGAGCAGCAGGTGCTTCTGGAAGTTGGGGAGAGCCTGGTGTGTTTGGGGAACTTCAAGGTCGACAGGCCTGGGATGTTGGGGAAGGGGGCATGGGGATGCTGGGGAAGAGGCTCACCCTGAAAGCCACCAAGAGCCTGAAGTGTGATGAGCAGGTTCCAGAAGCCTTGGCTCTGGCCTCTCTGCAGCGGCTGCCCTCTTCACAGGACTGTGCTGAGACCCCCGTGGGCCAGCCCAGGCCCCTCCGCAGCCCAGCTCTGAGCGGGGCCCTGAAGGCCAGGACCAGGTGGTGAAGTGGTTGGTTCAGATTTGCATTCCTGGGAAAGACGCTGGGCCAGAGCTCCTGACACCTCACCCCTGCCTCCTCTGGAGCTGGGGGCACAGCCTGCCCTCCTGCCCCGCCACCAGGACTGGCTGCCCCTGGCTGTCAATGGAGCTGGTCCCCTGGCCCAGAGGTCGTGACACCATCTATTGGGAGAGCTCCATCTTCCTGGGTGACGTCCCTACCAGGTAGAGGCTGGCATGTGTCTGGGCACCTGTGCTGAGCAGGCCAGAGGGCGCAGGGAGGCCGCCACACAGGCAAGATCCTGAGGTCTTTTGGGATATTCGTGTGCCTTGGGGCCATGGTCCTCCCCTGATGGCTTGGGGCCTGGTTTCCATGAGACAGGAACTCTCCTGATTAGTGAGTCTGCACCCAAAGTTCAGAGTGAAGGGCAGATGGGTTTTAGGAGATGGGGGAACAGAGAATGTACCGTGTGCATGTCCCTAAGTCCCAGGGTGGGTGGGAGGACTGGCAGGTGTCCACAAAAAACAATGGGACCTCCTGGCCTGTGAAGAGATGGCTGTACCCACGCTGGCCTTTCTGTTCCTCCACAAGCCAAGCCCTTTCCAACCCCAGGGCCTTTGCTCACGCTGCTCCCTCTGAGCGGAAAACTCTTTCCTTGGATTCTCAGACTCTGGAGGACTCTGTTCACATGTCACCTCCAAGGGGCCTTTCCCAGGCATCTGTCCCACGTCCCTCCATCTCAGAGCACGTGTCTTGCTTTTAAGTTTCTGTGTTTATCCTTCTGGTTATGTGTTACCAGCTGGCCCCTGGCTGGTCCTCTCCTGCTCACAGCCGTCTCTGACTTGGGTGTCATCATTTCTTTAAGAATCTGAGCCTGAGGTCCCCAAGGGCAGGAAAGCAGGTCTCTGTGGACCCCTGGCATTGAATTGGGGAATCTTAGGGACGTTTCTGCCAGTAGCCTCGTGGTTGGCTTGTCCTTTCAAGGACTGGCACCTTGGTGGGACTGAGGCAGCTCTCAACTTATTTCTGTTCCCAGCCCCATCTGCTGGACCTGAGCTCATCTCTGTCTGTTCACCAGGACCTTCCTGACTATCCCAGGGGCAGGGACCAGGTGGTTGTGGTGCCCTGCATGCCCTGTCACCTGGCTCTGGCCTGCGCAGCCCGGGTGCCAAGGGGCTCAGTGTAGAGGAAGCCAGGAGGAAGCCAGGATGGCTGTGTGCAGGGCTCCTGGGCAGCCCTGGCTCAGTGGTCGCACCTCTTACATTCCACCCAAACCCTGCACAGAAGCCCCTCTCCGCACCCCCACCTCCACGTGTGAGGAGAAGCCCAGGTCTGGCCCTGGGGACATTGTCTCCGTGGGAGCTGGAGTCCCTCTTGCTTGGCATGCACCCATCCTCCAGGTGAGCCGTGGGGAACACAGACCGCCGATTGAAAACAGCAGTCCCATTTTACAGATGAGGGAGCCGAGGCCTTGACGGGGCGAGGAGCCAGGCAGCATCATGAACCCAGGGCTGGGACTCAGTCCCCGTTCTGTGGAATTTGGGGAACAGAGGCTGCTCCCACCTCGGGGAGTGGCGTCCCTGGCAGCCCAGGTAAGAAGTTCTGTGCTGAGCTCAGCTTGGGGCTGACTCACGGAGGTGCCTCTCCCAGGGCCTGGTGGAGTCGCCGGCTACAGGGGCCTGGTCTCCTGGGGCTCCAACGAGGCAGCCTGGGGCTCAGGGCCCGTACACGTGCAGGCTGACGTGGTGCCGCCCGCCTCCGCGGAGCCTCAAGTGCTGAGCTGGGAGACCGCCCTCAGCACGGGCAGGCCTGGGCCCAGGGCCTGCTGACTTGGGGGATTTGTCCTGTGCTGGCTGGGCCCGCCCTCCCAGAGGAACCTTCCTCCTGGGTGCCAGGAGGTACCCTGGGACGAGGAGGCAGGCCAGGGCCAACCCCACACGGTGCATAGGCCTTCATTTGCTGGACCTGGTGAAGGGAGTGGGTGGCAGGCTTCTGGGAAGACAGGGCATAGGCATAACCCACCACCCTTATTGGCACTGCAGCCACTGTGATGACCGCCCCAGACTGTGTGCTCTGAAGGGCAGGGACAGAACCATCCCGCTCTGCCAGGTGTGACCAGAACCACTCACCTCGGGGGTCTTCCAGAGGGGATCAAGGGTGATGTGAGCCCTTCTGAGCCAAGCCATGTCCTGAAGGGGGAAGTGGAGTGGTGGGGGCAAGGGAGTGGGGCGAGGTGGGGCTGGGGGCATGTGCAAAAAGGGTCGGGTCTCAGCCAGCCAGTCCTGGCTGTGATTCCCAGCTCTGACACCCGCTGGCTGTGTGACATGGACTCCGGTCTAGTGTCTTCCCTGGTGTGAACCTCAGTTTCATCGGCTGTGAAAAGGGTGCAGCGATCGTTACCTAGAGGGGGCCGTTGTGAAGAACCTGCAATTTACTAAGGGTTTTGTAAACTGGAAAGTGCTGTAGAAAGTGGGAAGCTGTGGTATTATCTGCCACAGGCAGGTAGGCCACTCCCAAGTCCTAAGCTCAGCCCTGGGGAGGCCCAAGGGCCCTGCTGAGGCCCCGAGAAGCTGGGGTGCGGTGGCCCTGGGGGGAGGGCCTGCCTTCCCTCCCCCAGGAGAGCACTCCCTGCTGATACTGAGGACCCCCAAACCCAGGCGCTCCCGCTAGGGGAGGTCACACAGCAGGTGCCGTGTGCCCCTGCGCAGGGCGTTTTAGAGAACGTGGTGGACAAGGACCAGGGGTCTGGTTGGAGTGTGGGCTTTGCCGTTTCCTCACCCTGCAGAGCAGTGGGCATGGGGGTGACGGCGGCCCAGAGAGCAGTCGGGGCCTGAGCCGGAGGAGCCGGCACCCCTTGGAGGGGCGTCCTGGTGCAGGCGTCAGAGCCCAAAGCGGTGAGAAGCGGTCCACAAGGGGGCGTGGCCTGCAGGGTGTGAGAGCCCCGGGAGGTGTGGAGGGTGGCCAGGTGGAGTGGCAAGGCCTAAGTGGGCACCCCTGTGCATGGTGGGGGGGGTGGCAGTAGTGGGGGACTGGTTACATAAAAAGGGGCTTATCTAATTGATAGATAGAGGATCCTGCACAACTAATGCTCCTTTTTTATTACAGAATCTTACAAGACCATAGGTATGGGATTCTGTAACATAACAATACCACACTCAAGCACACCATATGACATTTTAGGTGACATGTTCAAATTAAAACTGTACATTGTTCCACCCATGTTATTGCCCTACCAACCACACTCAAGCAGGCCTTACTTCTGCCGGGCCCTGTATATTAAGGATAAAGAAGCCCAGATTTTCACATCAGAAAGAGGAGTTACAGATAAGGAATGGGAGAGAAGGAAAATGGATGCTGTAGTATTGGAATTGAAATCCGAGATATCAGTGTACACTCACGGTTATCAATAGAAGAGAGACAGAAAAATGCAGGTGCAAGTGTGCGTGAAGTATTTACCATGTGGTGTGTGTGTGAGTGTCCCTGCGTGTAGGTGAGCACACACAATCCCGCCCCCCGCCCCCTGCTTGGAGTCCTGAGCAGCCCCCAGTGGCGACGAGCACATCTCACACGTGGACCTTGGCTTCTACGTACCATTCTCCAGGACAGGAAACAGGCTCCTCGGAGGCAAGGCCGACTCCAGGGCCAAGTGGGGAAAGTAGAGAAGAAGCTGGAATATCTTGCTCTGCCAGAAAGTAAGGAAACGTCCAGGAATGAGGGAGACGTGCCCAAATGCCCAGGAACCACTGGACGGGACAACCAGTGGCCGTCATGGGGCAATTTGAGCCTTGACATAAACAAGGGTCGCAAAGGGTTACTAGCTGTTGAATACAATGAGAAACTATGAGTCCATACTGCTATAAGTAAATAGGTAGAGAAATTGAAAGTTTGATGAGGAATGAGATATGTACATAGTCTCAAAAATACATATTAATTACAGAGGGAGAAAGGGCACCTTGACAGTGGAGAGAAACCTGCTGGACGCCACTTGAATCAGGTGACCCAATTTGGCATCACCAGCCATGGGACAAACTCAGAGCCCAGTGGGTGCCACTGGGGACAGTCCTGCCACAAAGGAGCCTCATCGTGAAGAAACGTCAGGCAAACCCAAGTTCTATGGAATCACTGACCTGAAGTCTTCAAAAGCGTCAAGGCCGCCACAGGAGGTCCGACTCCTAGCTGGTCCCTTGGTAGTCACGGGCACTGCCGGGACAGTCGGCACAGCCGGCCTGAGGCCCGTGGAGCGGAAGGCGGAAACACGGCAGCGCCAAGTCCCCGAGTTGGTGGTTTTGCTGCAGTTGTTCGGGGAGATGTTCTGTGTGCAGAAAACCGGCACCAACGCATTTGGGACAATGGGCCTCAGGTTAGCAACGTACTCTCCAAAAAAGCCCTGAGAGCATTCTACGTGCAGATTTTCTCTACATTTGAAAGGGTTTCAAAACTTTAAAGAGCATTAGTATGAAAACCAGTGAGTAGAACACATGACAAGAAAAGAATCGTGGTAACGAGACCAACCGTCTGATGGCAGCGCTTGGGCAAACGCTGACGGTGCGCACTCAGCTGCAGTTTGTCAGCACACAGGGCTGCCGAGCTTCCTGCGCCTCCCTGTCCTGTCTTCTCTTTGTGTCCATCCCTGTCCCTTCCCTCCCTACTCCAAAGCTGCCTCCTCCAGGAAGTCCTCCATGAAAATGTCATGTGTACTAGGGAAGTGGTCCCCGGCCTTTCCTGGACCCTGGCCTCCTCCAGCTCTGTTGTAACTCACAGTCGCTTGTGGCACAGGCCGTAGAGGAGGAGGCTGGACTGGACCAAACCCCTGCCCCAAGCTCTGCTCTCCCCAAAAACTTGCAGCATCCTCTGCTCTGGGTACCCGCCCCTTCCCGCCCAGAAATCGCTGCTTCCTGTCACTCCTATCCCAGAATGACAGCGAATCTGCCTCAATGAGTCCACTCCCCAGCCTCTTGGCTGGGCCGTTTTGAAACTGGCTTGGCAAAAGTGGGTCTATCTTCTGTCTGCATTTCCAGGGAACAGGGTGTCAAAAGCACCCGTCAACATGCGGTCCTCGCAGGCTGGGTGGCCCCGGCCGACCCGAGTCCGTTCGCGCCCTGGCTCACTCAGCTGTGCGTTGACAGGAGCGGAGTGCCCCCGCACAGCACAGACGGAGCGCGTGCCCTGGGCTCGGCCCTGGCTGGGTGCTCTCCCGGGTTCATTCATAGGCGCTCACAGAACATGACGGCGCAGCTGCGGTCACAAGCTCATTTCACAGATGAGAAAACGGAGGCATGGAGAGGCCGAGCCCCTTGCTGGCGGGCCATCTCCGTCTCTGTGAGTAGTCAGCAGTGGATAGGTAGTTACTCACGTTTGCTTATTTTGCTCCCACAGCTGGGATTAGTCTCCTTTTTTCAGGGGGCCTGAAACTTACATAGTTTGGGGTGGTGGGACTCTAAGTAAAAGAATACAAAATATCTTAACTTTTGCAAATTGTACAAAGCACATGAACAAGTGAGTCCATTGCTAGGGCCCCTCCCAGGCCTTAGAGGGGGTCTTGAAGCTTAAGCTTCCTCTTCCTCCTGTTGGTAAATCACCCCGTATTCGGTGAGGAGCGTGGCTAGGTGTGGGGCCCTCAGCTCACTCTCGAGGACCGTTTGACCCGAGTCCCCAGGAAACCTTCCCTCTCCTTGTCCTCTCCTCTAGGTTGCTTTCTGGATCTTGTCACATTCCCCAGGTGAGCTGGGCCAGGTGAGGGTGGGGCTCTGTCTGGCTTTGGGGTGGGGCAGGCTAGAAGCCCCAGACTGGACCAGCCCTCAGAATCACCTTGGGCGCTTGTTAGGAATACACGTTCCTGGGCCCTCAACCCTTCCCCCATCCCATGCACATTTAGTGGTTCTGGGGCAAGGCCTAGGAATCTGCACTTTCAAGAGGACCCCAGGAGAGGTGGATGGGGTCCCCCTTTTCGGACACACTGCTCCTGGGACACCCCCTCCTGTCACCTCTGTGCTCCCTGTCAGGCTGGGCCTGGCACTGGGGCTGAGCAGACCTCATCCCTTAGGTATGCAATTAGCAGCCCCAAGAACAATGCCCTTGTTTTAATCATTACAGCTCTCAGCCCGCCTGGTAATTTGTTGCTTTTACTGCAGTAACAAGCTCTGGCTTGGGAACAGGGGGAGGAGATCTTTTCTGTCATCTAGGCATTCCCAAAGGCACCTGCTCAGGGGGCTGTGGGAGAGGCAGAGAGACACCTGGCACTGTCTGGGGCAATCTGGGGAGGCTTCCTGGGGGAAGTGGCTGCCGGATTCCCACTGGCTTAGTGCTGGGGACGTAATGGTAGACAGACAGCATACACAGCGCCCATGCCTAGGAGGGGGCTCGCAGTCTGTTGGAGACCAGTGAGCAGGGAGGATCCTCTACCCAGAGGGGCAATGTGGTCAGGAGGGGCCCCAACTCTGCTGGGGTGGGTCAGAGGTCACAACGGGTTTACTGGGAGATGATGTCTCCGTTGAGCCCTGAAAGGTGAGTAGAGGTCAGCCAAGTGAAGAGGGTCAGGGTGGGGTGGGTAGAAGAAATCTGTGGTCAGAAGGGGCAGCATGTGCAAAAATCAGTGAGGTGGGGGGCATCCACAGGGTCTCCTCTGCTGTGGGAAGGGAGGGGCTGGACTGGCCCAGAGAGCGCCTGGTGGCGGATTATGCAGGGTGGGGCGGAGGAGGCTGCAGCTGTTCGTGTGGAAAATAGTCCAGTCACGAATAAATAATAACACCGAACGAACGCTGCGCTCTGTGGGCTCACAACTGTGAACCTGCTTCTGCCTCGCCCTGTTTTTCCAAAGGTGGCTGTACTGCTCCCTCCCTCCCCCTTGCTCTTCCTTCAATGTGACCTTGACACTCCTCCCACCCAGAGCCAGAGTCCGTGTCCTTCTCCCTTGAACCTGGGTGGAGCTTTGTGTATGGGGCTCTGGGACCTCCAAGGTTAAGTCATAAAAATGACTTTCGTCTTGCTGTCCCGGGAGATTCACTCCTTGAACCCAGCTTCCACTCGGTGAGGGAGCCCACACCATACGAGTCTGCTTGGCGAGACCACGGGTGGGTGGCCTGCCCACAGTCCTGCCGAGATTGCGCTGATGGCCAGACATGGGAGCAAGGCCGTTTTGGGTGCCCGCAGCCCCACGCCCCGAGCCACCCAGCCCTCCCCGACGCGCTCTGCCTCATCCTGACCCACCGACTCTGAGCGTGTCAGGTGGTCGTTTTGGGTCATGTGGTGCTCGGTGCTAGGAACAGGCACAGCTGGCAAACCATCAGAAGACGTGCACGGGGGGCGACGGGGAGTGGGGGAGGCTTTGGGAAGCTCAGCGAGTCTGCGGGTGCAGAGGGTCGGGAGGGTGAGACTGGACACGGGGGGCCTGTTTGTGACATTCGAAATCCCAGCACCAAGGCCATGCTTTCCCATCGCTCAGCAGCTTGGGGCCCCCATCACATTGTGCCCAGTGACCGCTGGCCTCTGCCCGCCTGTTCTTGGTGCCTGAACGCATGCACCTTACCAGGCTGCCCCTTCCTCTGTCCCTCAGCCCCGGGGGCCACAACTCCGGTGCTCTCCTGGGTCCAACCGAAGTCTGCTTCCCTAAAGCATCCCCACGTTAGACACCGTCCCATCCTCAGAACTCCCACGCAGCCCCTCTCTCCAGGGCTGCCCTTCCAGGGTGTGATGACGGCGACCCACCCGTCTGGTCTTCTGCCACATCAACAACCCCGGTTGAGTCAACCGCTCCTCGGCTGGTTTGGATTGCAGACCAGGGTTCGAGTCCGGGCTCGGGCTCTTCTAGCTGAGTGGCTTGGGCTCACCTCTCTGGACCTCCATGTCCTCTTCGAGGACGGAGACGCAGTGGCGACCCCCTCCTAGCCCTGTTATGAGAGGGACACAGGTGAATGTGTGGGGGGCAGCCAGCACAGGGCAGGGGCTCCGTCAATGTCAGCTCGGGCAGGGGAGCCCTACTGTTGTCTTGCTGCCTCTCGTGATCACGGTGCGAAGCCAAGGCGAGAAAAGGCAGGAAAATGCGGCATGAACTGGGAGCCACCGGCACTGCCTGAGCCCTCAGTGCTGTTTTGAAACTACTCAGCCATGGCCTAACCTGTTCCTGGGGGCCAGGCAGTCACGAAGGGGCTGAGGGCCATCCATCAGTGACACTGGGAGGGCATTGTCCTCTGGAGTCAAAGGTGGCTCTGTTCCCAGCTGTTGTCCTCTCTCCCCCGCCTGGCTCCTGGCCAACTCACCTGCAGCGGTGAAGGCTGTGACGGGACCATGCCCTTGCCCGTTGCTCCCCCTCAGTGTGAGGTCATAGTCAGGGGCAGTGCTTCTCTGGAAGGGCCTGGGGTGATGGTGGGAGCAGGGTTCACAGATCTCCAGTCCCCCCTTTGTACCCCAAGACCCCGGGGGCCACCTCACATTGCTGTCTGGGTCCCCTTGGCATTAGCTGGGTGGTCAACCAGCCTGGGCTCTGTCGGGAGCTGCGCTGGGCTGGTGTTGGCTCGGGTGGCCTGGGCTGCCAGAGCTGGAGGGAAAACGGGGGCTCCTGGGGTCCCCTCAGGAGGGGAAAGGACTGGAGGGCGAGGTCCAGGCCCCTTTCCCTGCTTCAACCACAGCATCTCTGCTGGGATCTGATTTATGTATTAGTCCCACACGAGACTCAAGAAAGGCTCTGTTCCAGCTTAGCCCTTGAAACTGGTGGGCCGCCTTTCTCATGCTAGCTGTCCCCTCAGCCCGCCCACCACCCCCAGAGCCACAGCCCCAGGCACTTCAGGTCCTGAATCACCCACCTTCAGAGGCCTCCATGCCTGAGCAGTGAGGAAGACGCCTTCACAGCCTCCAGTGGGAGCGGCACAAGGAATTCTCAGAAGGGGCTGCCTCTCAGCCGGTCATGACCCAGCTGCGCCCCAGGTGTTTGGAGGTCACCCAGGGGCTCTGCCCACACCCTCTCTGCCCCAGACGAGGGCAGAAGCAACAACAGTTTATTCTATGCCTGCCGTCTACCAGGCATTGCCAGGGCAGTCCTGTGCTTAATCCTCACTGCCTCCCCAGGAGGCCAACAGTGTGGGCCAATGGTTCAGCACAGGGACTCTGGAGTGGGATGATGGCCCAGGTTCGAATCCTAGCAATGCCATATACTAGCTGTGTGACCTTGGGCAAGTTACTTAACCTCTCTGTGCCTCAACTCCTATAAAATTAGGATGCTGCTTCCTAGACTCCCAAAAGAGGAGTTAATACACATAAAGGGTTTCACACGACAATGCCCAGCCCAAGGTAAGTGCTACCTGAGGTTAGCTGTTGTCATTGTTCCCATTTTACAGACGGCACAACCGAGGTGCACAGAGGATGGATGACTTGTGTACAGCACGTGGCTGAGTAAGCCAGGTCTGTGTGATTCCAGAATCAGCGACCCACTTTTTGCCACTTGAAGTAACTCCCCCCATGTGTCCCCTGAATGCTTTTCTGCAACCGGAAGCAGCTAGGGCCGTGGGGATCAACAAGAGGCAAACATGTGAGGAATCCAGCCCGGCGTTCTATCTGGTCACATCGTTTTGGAGTTTATGGATACTGTGCACCGTCCAGTATGGTAGCCAATGACCCCATGGCCACCGAACCCGGGGCAGGCAGTGAGCTTCAACTGAGAGGTGCCCTGGGTGTAAAATACCCATGTACCTCGAGGACTGGGTACAGAGAATGTGAAATCTCATGAACACTTTTTTATGTTGGCTCCATGGTGAGCTGATGATATTCTATTTATATTGGGTTAAATACCATTTTATGGACATTAATTCCTCCTGTTAGTTTTGGCCTTTGTGTGTGGCCGTTGAGCATTTATGACTCGCGTTTGGGTTCTGCTGGATGGCGCTGATCCCGGCTGTTAGAGGCAGACCTTGGAGACGCTGTGGGTTTGGGTCCAGACCCCCGCGACCAGGCGGCTATCGCCACAAACGGAGTCCAGGCCCTTTTGCCAGCGGAGGGTCTTGCCTTCCGTTTGCAAAACACGCAACACCCGTGAAGCTCAGTAAAGCGCAGCGCAGTGAAACCCGCGTGCGTGCGCGCCGAGTCCGGGAGGAGGAAAACGAGACCCGGAGCTGCGGTTCACTGGTGGGGGCAGGGTTTTGTGGGCGGGGCTGGCCCTCCGAGGTCTCACCGCAGGGATCTTCCTGGGGAGGCCCACTGCCAAGGCAGACTGTGAGGGGGACACTGAGCTGGACCGCACCAGGAGGAGATGTTTCCATCACGCCTCGCCTGCAACACACACATGAATTGAAAGTTTTTGGAAACAAGCCTTCCCTCTATGCTTTTCTACCTTATTCTATTTTTTAAATGCTGTTCATGGTCCCCTAAACCAATTTCGCACTCTATTAATAGATAACACCCTGCAGGTTGAAAAACACTGCTGTAGCGGACGGATCTCAGCCCTGGAAACAGACTCGTCCCTGCCGTTTCTGTATGTAAAGGGAACATTACTGTCCCCAATCCGCAGGGCAGTGGGGAGGGCTGGGGCTACGGGGGAAAGCCCGTGCTACACGAGACTCAGGTGCGGGTGGTTACAGCTGCACTGACCGGCCCACTTGGAGATGGGAGAGGGAGGGGCTCCCCTCGGAGCTTTACCGCAGGAATGCCGAGGATGCGTGTCCAGGGTGGGGGCGTTCCTCCACCCACAGGACCCCCAGCGTCTCCACCGGTGGCCATTCCTTCAAGTGGACACTGCCCTGCTCATCTGGGGTCCTTATTCGTGTGAGTGCACCTTGCAGAAGGGATGACTTGGGTCCTCAAAACTTTGGATAAGTGAGTTTGTCAGTGTCTCCCAACGCTGACAGACGTGAAGGAAGAAAAACGGGGTGGGGTGGGGTGGGGTGGGAGAAATATGTCTGGAATGTGGGGGTTAAGAAGCTGGTGGGCGACCTGGGAGGTCTTTCTGGACACACTCGGACATCGTCTCTGGCCTATGTGCCCACCCCACCCGCCATCCCCAACCTGCCAACGAACGGACAAGCCGAGTGGTCTCAGATCAGACTCCTCACTTCTCTGAGCCTCAGCTTCCTCATCTGCAATGCTGTGTTTGCACTCCCTGCCTGGCTGGGCGGGGGCGGCACGTTTCTCGGAAACAGGGTCCAGTTTCCCACGCTGTTGCCGGCACAGGGCGGGACCCAACACCTCTCAGAGCCCCCTTCCCAGCCCGTCTCCCCTCCCTACAGACCACCTAAAAACCAGATTGTGGGAAAAGAGCTGCCCTGTGAGGCAGCGAGTCTCCCATCACTGGGAGTATCCAGAAAAAAGGTTGGAGAAGCAGCAGAGTTACAGAAGAGATTGAGACAATCCTGGTGTCGGCCATGAACGAGGCACTTTCTACGTGGCTGTGGAGTGAGTAAACACTGGTGGCTCCTGTGCTGGGGAGGTTGTTCTAGAACTGTTGGGATTTGGCTGACACATCAGAATCACCTGGGAGCTTAGAGAGTATGGGTGCCTGGCGCTCCCCCTGTGGGTGCTGACATAATGGGCTGGAGGCGGGGCCTAGCCACTGGTATTTTTAAAAGCTCTCCAGGTGACCCCAAGTGCAGCCAGACACGAGAACCAGAGCACCACGTTCCCTTCCAACTCCAAGTTTATAAAATCTTGTTGTGAAGTCATTTACACTTCAGTATAAATTTAAGTCAAAGTTACTTTGTACATTATGTATGTATAGTCAGGGGTTTAATAAATGGTTAAAGATATTACTTCAGATGTCAGGGACTAGCTGGGTTGTTTTTCTAAGAAGCAGAAAAGGTTCAGCTGAGTCAGCTAAGCCTTGATGCCGAAGGTGAACAGTCCGTCAGCACCCATGTATGTGAGGCAAGAGGGTTCACGGAGCCACCCTGGGTGCAGGCCCCGCAGGGACCATGGCGTTCGAACGGGAGCCTCCAGTCTGACAGGAGAGGCTGAGCCCCCGACTCAGTGAACCCCCAGTCCAATAGAGGAGGCACAGCCCTTGTGTTTAGGAGGCTCCCGGTGCAGGGGTGCGGGTGGGGGTCTCTGCTCCCAGCTTCACCCAGTGTTTCTCAGTTTACAGAGTGTTCATTTCCACCATCCTCGGTAAATGATGGGTTTCATGCAGAGGAGGCACGGTCTCAGCCTCAGGCAGTCCTTCCACCCTGGGGGAACTTTCGGGAGAATGCCCCTCGGTGATATCCTGGGCAGGTGGAAGAGACACAATTCCCGAGTGTTCTTAGGAGTCCTCAGTCTGAGGCCTTCCAGGACCCCACCCTCCTGCATCTGGGCAGGGGACAGGGAGGCCGAGTCCCCATTCCTGGGGACCCCCTGGGCTGCTGCCAGTGTCTGCCACATGCCTTTGGCATGCCCAGCCGCCATTGGCTCTGGTGGTTTGTGTCCTTCCCTAAAACAGGAGCTCCCATTGGGCAGGGGCTCTGTCTTCATTTTCTCTGGATCCTCCGAAGGTTTGCTGACCAACTGACAGACCCACTGAGTAGATAATGAATGAATGGGGAGGTAGGGGTTGCATTCTGACCCTCACAGAGACAGTGCTCACTGCTCATTTGCCCTGGACATCCTAGAAGACCCCCGCCCCCTCCTTGGACTCCCCGAGTCCCCAATAAAGATAGCACATGCCTGTGAAGGTGTCCCGTTGGCCTGTAAAAATGCACGGAGACCAGGTGCAGCTCTGTGACCAGTGAGGCAAGGGTCACAACCCTGCTCCTTGCTGCGAAGCCTGTGGGGCGCAAGGATAAGCCTCCTCCTTCCTGGGGGTCCCCTTGCCTCTCCTCTGCCTTGTGCAGAAAACCATACCTGGAAGGAAAGGCACCCAAATAAAACAGCAATTGCCTTGGAAAGGGGTGGTGGCAGGAGTTTCGTCACCCCTGCGCTGTAGTTTCCAAAATCCCCACGCATAGCTTTGATACTGAAGCAAAGCTGCGTTATTTCATCGGACTATGCAGTCTCTCCGCGTGTCCCCATGTGGCCCTGCCCAACCCCTCGGGTTAGCTTAATTTCTTGAGATTCACTGGAACTTATTCCAGGCAAGCTGCCCATCGCTGCCTGGTTCCCTGATTGGTCTGAGAACATCCGTTCTTTCCCTGGTTGCCTGCATGGGGTCCACGCCAGGAACTGGCCTCAAAGAGCCACAGGAGTTTTCCAATAAACATCACGATCTGAGCATTGCTCCCGAGGGGGCTGCGTCCATGACAATTGGCTGAGATTCTGGTGAAAGGAAGGGGGCTAGTCCCCTGCCTGCTCTCTGCCCTTGTAAACTCCCTCACCATCGCCAAATGGGTGTGGGCTTGTGTCTCCACTGGGCCCCGAGATCTTCCTCTACTTGGTCAGTCTTTTTATTCCTTTTCCTTGTCCACAAACACAATGTCTGCCCATGCTCTTGTGATCGAGGGTGACCGCTTAGTGTGACCACCGCCAGCTCTTACTGGCCCTCCCCCCTGGTTTCCCAGTTTCCTTTCTCACCTCCTTACCCTGCACTGTCCCAGGAAGATTCAGTGCCCACCTCCTCCTCCAGTGCAGGCCCCCTGTGAGGCACAGAGGCCAGTCCTGTCAAAAAGACTCTGGATTGAAGGAAGACCTCATCTGGCCAGGAAGAAAGACGGATGCGTGGATACTCTAGCTAAAATGTGTCCAGTGAAAGAATGCATCAGGAAAGCAGACGGGGCGGAGGTGGGCAAAGGCAATGTTCGCTGGAGTTTTCAAGGGTGCCTGGGGGGACAGGCTGGGGTGGGGAGGGAAGAAAGTCTGGGTCAGGGGACCTCAGGGAGGGGGGGTGGACATGTTCTCAGGCTAACTCCACTCGGGTCATCCCATCATCCTCACCCCTCCCCCTCCTTCCGGCCCCTCCCCTCCTCCCGGAGCTGTGGCCCCAGGTCCCCCGTGCAGGCAAGGTGAGGAGGGGAATTCTTGGCAGCCTACATGGGTGAAAAGTTGCCAGACCATGAAACCGGGAGCTCGAGTCAGATATGGGGATTATCTGTGACCCTCAGTGATCCCAGCTGTATTTTATCCCTCGGTCTCTCCTGGCTTCCTTTTAGGGAGTTAATGCGATTATCGCGGATACAGCTTTGGGCGAGACCTCAGCATCCCACAGAAACAGGCCCCATTTCCTTCTCTTCGAGCCTCCCTGGCCACCAGGTTAAGGGAGTGGATCCAGCTCATCCCACGCTGGGCGTGAGGGACAACTCCTCCAGCACGAGGGGACATGCTTCCCAGAAGTGTGTGTCTTTTAAAGAAACAAATAGAAATGGATGCTTACATGGCGGCAAGCTCCTGGAAGGCACTGCTGGAGTATTCTGGGCAGAGCTCCGGGGAGGGGCCTGGCAGTGCTGGCTCACAGGACCTGAGTTAGCACAAAGTAGAGAGAGGTCACAGTTCTTTAGCAAGGGGACTGGGACGGTGGCTCGCTCTTGGGTCCAGGTGACCACCTGCTTCGTAAAACCTGATGTCTAGCTTGCTTTTGGTTCACAGTGGGAGGATCTGGGGTTGGCAAGGGAAGCCGGGGGCCCTAATTTAAGGGCCACATGGGGGTGTCCTGTCCTGAGCAGGTCTATGGGAAATAAGGTGGCAGTAGGCCCAGGAGGTCCCTGTCCTGGGACCCACTACCCCTGGCTTGGGTTCCCTAGTTCTCAGCCCAGTGCTGAGCCAGGCCCTGGCTGCCAGGGGGATTCGTGGGCTGTGGTGGGGAGCTGCAGGGAGGTGTGAGCAGGGGCCACCACCTACTGAGTGGGGCCCAGTGAGCAATGATAATGGGGCCCTTTGTCCCAAAGTCGTTAAGAAGTCCAGGATGGCGAATGGGGAACATTACAGGAAGCGTGGGCACATTGGAGCCTAGGTCCCGTCCGTGCACCCTGCTGCAACAGTCTGCTCGGGCTGATGGGACCTCGTGCCACCAGCTGGGTGGCTTCAAGAAACAGAAACTCGATGTCGAAGTTCTGGAGGCTGGGCGCATCGGCAGGGCTGGTTTCTTGGAGGACGCCGGGGGAGAATCAGCTACGTGCACGCCCCCAGCTCCCCGGTTTGCTGGCCCCCCACTCTGCAGTCTCTACACCGCCTTCCCTCTGAGCGCATCTGCCTTTGTGGCCAGATTTCCATTTACAAGGACACAGTCATGTTCCATTGGGGCCCTGGATTACCTCTATAAAGACTGGGTTTCCAGAGAAGGTCATGTTCAGAGGCGCTGAGGGTTAGGACATCAACTCGTCTTCTGGGGACACAATTCAACCCATAGCACTGGCCCAGCAGGTGGAAAGGCCTCCTTTGGGTCAGTTCAGCTGGTGGACAGACGTTGACCGGCACTGTGTGTGCGTGGCTCCCTCCCCGGGCAGGTGCAGCTGTGCCAGAGGAACTTCCTGTCCCCATGGAACAAGCCGGCAGGAGGCAGAGTAGTTCCCAGGCCTTGGGCACCAGCGGGCCTCTGCGCTGCCTTAGAGGGCAGGGGGTTCCCCAGTTTGAGTCTGGGTTGGGGGTGCAGACCCTGACCACCTCCCAGCTGTGTCACAGCCCAGCCATCACCCCCTGGGACTACAGCACCTGCCCGGGCCTATGTCCTCACCTCAGGCCCTGCGAGGGGCTCAGGGCAGCAGCCACTGCCTGGGAGCGACAACAGGTGGGGACCTTCTGTCCAGAGGGCCGTGTCCTGCCCAGCCACTTCCTAGTGCTGTAACCCCGAGTACCCCTCCTCATCTTCCATCTCATTTCCCCACCTGTAGCATGGGGTCACCAGGACCCACCTCGGAGGTCTGCTGTCACCTCCCCAGGCCGTGTGTTTCAGAAGCACCGGACAGGGCCAGACCACTGTGGGGACTCAGGGAGAGGCAGCAGCCTGGAACCTCATTTGCAGGTAATTTGGTGGGAAAGCCAAAATTCCACCTCAGAGGTGTCAGAGGAGTCACCAGTGCCCCCAACTCTGGCCTTGGGGGCAGCAGGCATGTTTGGGGCGTGGCTGATGGGGGAGCACAGGGCTGGGCTCAGAGGCTGGGTAGTGTCCTTGGTACCAGAGGCGTGGGCCGGCTCTGGGGCCTCCACCTGGCCCACACCTGGGGCTCTTGTTTTTTTGGCTCATACCAGGGACGGTGTCATCATTCTTTCCGAGTGATCCTTCATTTCCTCCAAGAAAAAGTGCCAGCTATGGCATTCGGGCCTTTTCCCTCCCACTTTTCTTTTTCTTTTTCTTTTCCTCTTGATGAGTGTGATGTGATTAGTAGGGGCCTGTGAGAGGCTGCTGCTCCCTTTGCGGGGCAGGGTGGCTCCCTCCCCTGACTCATCACCTTGCTCTCTGGCCCCCATGCACGCACCGTGCCTGTTAGATCTGCCCCAGGTGCCGCCCCTCCCTAGGAGGGCCGTCCCCACCTTCGTGTTTGGGAGGCTGAGTCAACGGTGAAGTCACCACTCAGCTTGGTTCTCAGACAAGCTCCCTCTTGCCTAGCTGCGTGGTTCCCACTGGCACCCCAGCTCCACCCCGGCCGCCCTGTGGGCCGGGACCCCGGGCAGGCAGCCGGTGAGCGGAGTCAGCCCCGGGCTCATCAGCCACCCCTGGATTGGATCTGCATCTTAACTTGGCCGCCGCTGGCTGAAGGCTGACTCGGGGCCAGGCTCCGATGTGGGCACCAGGGAAGGGGCACTCGGATGTCCCCCCACACTGGACTATCTGTGCAAGGCCACGTGGGTGCGCTGAACGGAGAGCACCCGACTGCCTTGGAGGTCAGGGAAGGTGACGCTGGAAGTATCCTCTTGAAGGATGTACTGGAAGTTGCCAGAAAACGGGAGGGAACATATCCATCAGTGGGAACAGCATCAGTCTGATGGAACAGCCTGTGCAAAGGCCCAGAGACACATTTAGAGCAGTAAGATCAGTTTTTGTGATGAGCTCAGGAGGCAGTGAGGGAGAGGGAGGTGGGGTCGGGGCAGTAGGGGGCTCTCTGCCACACCAAGCAACACACCTCAGGAAAGCGGGGACCACAGAAGGGTTTGAGACAGGATAGTGACATGACCCGGTTCAGTTTTTAGGGCAGTGATACTGGTGGCAGGGTGGGGACGATGGACAGAGGGTGGAGACAGGTGGCAGGAAGCCCATTTGGAAGCTGTCACGACAGTCCAGGGGAGGTAGAGAGAGGGTCTAGCCTAGTGCAGGGAAGGGGACAGAGAGGGAGGGATGGGTCTAGAAAGCTCAGGGCCCCCATCCCTGGAGCAACAGGGGCCAGTCTTAGCTGGTAGTGCCCTTTTCTCACTTCTGGCCTCAGTGCCACCTCTCCATGATGTCCCCAATAGTTGGCTCAGCCAACACATCACCCCTTGCATCTCATGACCCTAAGTGTGTTTGGGGCTACCCCCTTGTCTGCGTCTCCCACCTGCCCAGGCGCACCGAGTGGGGTGTGAGGCACCCCCCGGAGAGACGACAGTACAGGTGAGCAGAGGCTTCCCCACACTCTCCCGCTTCCGAGAGGCGGGTAGACTCTAGACAGGTCCCCACGCTCTGGCCCAGGGCTGTCCCCCTTCACTGCAGCTGCCCCCTCCCCGGGGTCCTGCTGTTTGCACAGCAGGGAACAGGCCTCGTCCCACTGTGGGACAGAGCGCAGGCCTCTGAGGCAGGTGAGACATGTCTGGGTCTCTCATGCCCCAACTGTGTGACCTTGGGCAGGTACCTCGACTGCTCTGTGCTTTAAGTCCCTTTCCTACAAAGTGGGGGCGCTCTCACTGGGCGGCTGTGAGACCTAAGCGAGGCGGCACATAGCCTGACTCTGTAATTGTGTATTACATTTATGTACAAGGCCCCCTGCTGCCCTGGCCTCTCTACAGTCATTGGGATATCCTCGACCGTGTGGAAGTCTCCTAGTAACCTGCACAGCCACGTCTGCCAGGACGTCCACCAGCCACCTGGGAAGGGAGGAGCCACGCCCCTGGAACTTTCTAAACAGCGGCTGCACCGGTGCAGGACGCCTGCCCGGTGATGGGTGGAGTCAGCACTGCCCGCCCCGAAAGGCTCGCCCGGTGCCGTGGCTGCGAGCAGCTGTGTCCCTGCACCAGGCTCCCAGCGCTGCCGTTCAGTCCAACCTCGTGCCCTCTTGGCCCGGGGTCAAAGCTCCGCCAGCCGCATCTGCTTCTCGGAGCCCTGGCTGGAAAGAAGTGAACGAAAATCAGCACACGATGAAACCATCAGCAAGGAGCACTTCTTCGTGTCTGCCCGGTGCCCAGGTGCCCCTTTGTGAACAACTCGGATGAGGGTTGTTTGCGCACCCATCCTCAATAAATATGTCAAAGAAATCATACAATGCAGTGCTGTGTGCCCTGAAAAATGATGGCCTAGGTCCACGTTCAGGGCCCTGGAGCGAGGGCCACATTGTCTTGTTAAAAGAACAGTCAGTTACCAAACAGTAGGTACGACGTAATTTTACTTTGGCAAAATAAACATAATTCGCATGACCAGAAAGTCCAGAGGGAAACACGCCAGAACCTCCACGGGTGGAGGGTTGGAGGTGGTTCCCACTTTCTTATCTGTGTCTTTCTGGATCAGCGAGAATTGGGGGTGGCCTGTTGTGGCCTGTGGGCTGCATGCAGCCCGCGGCCTGTTATTATACAGGAGCTGAGACGGGCTTTTGCATTTTTAAAGGGTGTTAAAACCAAACAGAAGCACAGGCCACAGAGAGCATACGTGACCCACACAACATAAATTATTTAGGCCCTTTACAGAAAAAGTTCACCAACCCTTGGTCTAGAAAAAACAATGAACATTAGCATGGGTTATTGGTATAATAATAAAAACAGCAGTGTTTTTCCTTTGGGGAAGGCAGTAAACTTCCCCTTAGCAACCAGAGGCATCCAGAGTCTTCTCTTCGTGTTCAAGAACTCGCTGGCTGATGGGCTGGGCACCAGGCTGGACGCTTGTCTCCCCATCCCGTCCCTCCCTCCCTCCGCCTCTTTCATCTCCACGCTGTCCCTGCGGTGGCACCGGGGCCTCACAGTCGACAGGGAGACGGACCCAGGAACGAGCCACCATGTTGCTGTGGCTTGAGTGCTGCACGGACCTGTGGGTCCTTCCAGGCTGAGGGCCACAGAGCGGGAGCACCGGCTCTGCCCGGGAGGGAGAAGGGGTCTCCGAGGAGGACTTAGCTTGGTGCCTCCTACTGTCGGCCGGGGGCCAGAACAGGCCCCTAGAAAGGTGATTCAAAACACCAGCCACCTAGGCCAGAGTCCCCCACATCCAGGTGACCAGGGGAGGTTCGGTGACTGAAAAGGCACTTGCCTGAGGATTTTTACAAGTCAACATGTGGGAAAAGGAACAGGATGTTGAGCGGCAGGGGAGCTGTTCGGCCAGAGGCCGGGTGAGATAGGGCCTGGAGGGACATTCTGGGCAACAGAAGGCTGAGAAGTGGCTGTTGGTGGGGCCAGACGTGGAAAGCAGGGCAGTGACAGCAGGGCTGAAGAACTGGGCCTCACCGGGGGGACGGAGGAGGGCCCCCAAGAGGTCTGAGGAGCAATGACAGATGCTGGGACCGGCTCCCGTGGGCCAGACTGGACCGAACTGGAGGCCGGGAGGCTGTTGCAATCACCGCCAGCGCCTGCTCAGCCAGCTTCCTGCAGGCCCACACCCCCTCCCACCCTGTGTCCCATCGACTCTGTCAAACCAGACAAGGGCATTGGGAAAGGGCTGCGTGGGGCAGGGTGGGAAGGCGAGGGACACCCCTTCCTTCCTCTTAGTCACTGGATCTAACTTTCAGCACATCTTTCAAGCCTTAGTCATGCCCGAGGTGCTTAGCACCCAGGGTAAGTGAGGCCAGGAGCCCAGCGGGCTCCCACCTCAGGCTGCCCACCTGCTGCCCCTCTCCTGGGTGCTGGGATTTGGAAGTGAGCCGAACCACCGGGCCGGGCCCAGCCACGTCCTCATGCCACTGGGACTTCCGAACACCTCCCAGCTCCTGGGCCAGAACTAGATGCGGTGCCGGGACTCAGGGAGGGCGCTCCAGACTTCGAGTCCCAGCCCCGCAGCTGTGTGACTTTGGGTCGTCACCTCCCCACTCTGGACCTCAGTTCCCTTCTTCTCGAACAACATAAGGCAACGACCCACCATATAAGGGCTGAGCGCTGTCCTGTAGCGACAGCAGAGTGCACAGCAGACTCTCAACAAACGTTCCTCCCATACAAGGAAACGAAGTGACACCCGGGCTCCACCCTGGAGAGGCCGCCCCTGGAGGTGGGACAGAGCACCTCCCTGAGACAATTAGACACACTAATGGAGCCTAATAACTCCGCATGACTTTGCCCTGCCCTTGGAGACAGCAGCTGGCACCTCCACGACTCCTTAAGCTCCTGGCTAGCAATGCCCTGGCCGCGTGGGACTTCTGGACAGTCCCTCGAACACGCCGGGTCCCGTGCAGGGCCTCAGCACAGGGCTCTTGACACTCTCCCTCTTGCCACCTACCCCTCCCCGCAATCTGCTGAGGTCAAATCCATGTCCAGAAGGGTGGTCACACCGCTGCCCTCAGATTCTGGAAAGGGAGAGGGCCAACCCAGTTTTTGCAACATCCTAGGGAGACTCTAATTATTCTAAGAGGTGTCAGGAAGCTCTCTAGGCAAGATTAAATTTAATTTACTTTAATTAAAAAACGAGATGACAGCCACCTGGCATTTTGGTGGGTGGGAGGTGGAGGGAGAGTGCCAGGAAGTCAAGTACCTGCCATCTCGGCTCTGAGGAAGAGGCACTTTGTTTCCTGGGAGGGCTCCCCTCTTCCGGAAAGGGCAGAGGGCTCCCTCCTCGGTGCGCACAGAGCTGGAACTCAAGTGAAGCCTGCCACGTTGCTTTGCAGTGGCTGGGTCACATGCTGTTCTGCCCTGCCGGACGGCGCTGTCTCCCTGGAGGCTCGTCCTCCTGGCCAGCCTTGCCCAGAAGGTTGGCAGCTGGTGGCACGCAGGTGCCCAACCAGACGTGACATCGGGTCAGAGCACCCTTCCTTGTTCCCACAGTCCTCTACTCCACAACAACTGTTTTGTCCCTCCTTGTTTATTATGGCTTTGCTGAGGTGTAATTCACATTCCATGAAGTTCACCCATGTAGCCCTAACCAGCCCAGTTCAGTGGGTTGGGCGTCGTCCTGCAAAGGGAAAGGTCACCTGTTTGATTCCCGGTCACAGCACAGGCCTGGGTGGCAGGTTCGGTCCCCCGTCAGGGTGCATACAAGAGGCAACCAGTCAATGCTTCTCTCCCTCCCTTTCTCCCTCCCTTCCCCCATCTCTATAAGTAAACAAATAAATTCTTTTAAAAAATTTCACCCATTTGAAGCATACAGTTCAATGAATTTCGGAAAATACATATAGTTGTGCATCCATACCTACAATCGAGGTTCCGTGACTTCCAGCACCCCCCACATTTCCTCAGGTCCCTTTGCAGTCTGACTCCAGCCCCAGGCAACCACTGGTGTGATCTCCGTCGCTAGAGTTTTGATCTCGCTAGAACTGCCTGTGGATAAAGTCAGTCAGCACGTGGTTGTGGGCGCCTGGCTCTCTGTGCCTGGTATAACGTTGTCAAGGTTCAGCCACGCCGTAGCCTGCATCCGTACTGGGTTCCTTCCCGTCAGCACGTGGTCTTCCACCATGTGGCTCCGTCTCGGTCTGTTCAGCATGCCCCCGTTGAGGGACCTCGGGGCCGGATCCGTTTCTTTCTGGACATCATGAATAATGCTCCAATCATTGGCATGCAAATCTTCCTGCAGACACCTGTTTCCAAATCGCTTATGTAGATACTTAGATTAGAACTCTTCGATCGTGAGATAAAGCGCTTTGTAAGAAACCAGCTTGGCTGTTTCTGCAAAGTGGCTGCACCAATTTGCATTTTTGCCAGCGATGCAGAGGTGCCAGTCTCTCAACATCCTCCCCACCACTGGGGGTGGTCAGGCGTTAGGCCGGGTCTCCAACCTCAGCCATCCTCACGGGTGTGCCGTGGCACCACACGGGGTAGAAATGGTGAGAGTGGGCCTGCCATGGGCAGACCGGCCTTTGCGGGGGTGGATGTCATTCGGCACTGACGTGCTATCCTCTGTACATACTGCTGCTTCTGATTTATTAACGCTTGTTAAAGACTCTTGCACCCATATTTATGAGGAATATTGATCTATAGGTTTGTTTCTGCTTCTGTTTTCTTTGCCTGGATTTGTCATCGGGATAATACAAGCCTTACAAAGTCAATTGGGAAATGCTTCTTCCTCCTGTATTTTCTGACTTTCTGTATTTTCCTCCTGTATTTTCTGTGGAATTACTGTTCCTTCCTTAAATATCTGATGGGATTCCCCAGGGAAGTCCTCTGGGTCTGGCCTTTTGTTTGTGAGATTTTTAATTACCAATTCAATTTCTTTCCTCAGTATAGGTATATTTAGATCTTCTTTTTCTTCTTGAGTCAGTTTCAGTGATTTTTATCTTTTGATAAATTTGTCTACTTTATGTATGTCTTCAAAGTTATTGGTATAAAGTTATTCATAATGTTTCCATGTTGTCCTTTTCCTTCTCCTATTTATATTTATTTTGTAATAGCCTTATCAAGGCACAATTAATATACAATAAACTATAAATAAGGGGTCTAATTTGTATATGTATATGCATACATATTTACATACAGATAACCTGTGGAAATACCACGTAAAGATAATGGACAAACCCCTCACCCCAAAGTTTCCCGTGTTTCTTTGTGTATTCCATGACGGTTTTCATCTCTTAAAATTTGATTTGGGTCTTTTTTTAGATCTTCCAGTCTCTACTTAACGTATCCAATCTTTCTTCTAGTTTTTTTTTCATCTTCATCTTCATCTGAGGATGTGTTTTTATTTATTTTGGAACAAGAAGGAGGGAGAAAGGGAGAGAAACATTGATTAGTTGCCTCCTATATGTGCCCCAACGAGGGATCAAACGCACAACCTAGGGATGTGCCCTGACTGGGCATCGAACCCTCAAACTTTTGGCATATGGGACGACGCTCCAACCAACCGAGCCACCAGGCCAGTGCTCTTCCAGTTTTTGCACATATGGAATACAGTTGTAACACACGTCTCAGTGTCATTGTCCGCTAATGCCGACATTTGTGTTGCATCTGGATCGGTGTCGGTTGCCTGTTTTTTCTCCTCGTTACGCTCCTTTGAGTGCCTAGTAGTTTCCGATTGAATGTCTGACTTGTGAATTTTACCTTCTTGGATGCTAAATATTTTTGTCCCTCTGTAACTATTCCCGAGCTTTTTTCCCTGGGACGCAGTTAAGCTACTTGAAAACAGTGTGATCCTTTCAGGTCTTGCTTTTAAGGTCTGTAAGATGGGAGCAGAGCAGCGTTACTACTAAATCAAGACCCTTCTGAATACGCTACCCAGTGCCCCGGGAATTATGCGGTTTCCCAGACTGGCTGATTGAAACAGGCTCTGTTCCCAGCCCTCTCCTTCTAACCCCGCAGGCTGGTTCTTCCATGGTCCGGGGTAGTTTTCTCACACTTCTGCGCCGATCAACACTCCCCTGTATATTGTATGCAGCCACTCTGCAGAACTCAGCGGTTCTTTCTCCAGCAGCTCTCGCCTCTTCAGGACTTTGCCCTGAAACTCTAGCCAGCTTAGCTGCCCTGGACTCCCAGCTCCTGTTTCCTCAGCTCAGGGAGTCTGCTGGGCCCCACCTGGGCTCCCCTCCCTGGGCTGCGGCCTGGAAACTCATTCAAGGCGGCGAGCTGGAGTGGTTTCAAGTCTCACTGCATTTGTTTTCCGTCTCTCAGGGATCATGCTCCTTTGTCGCCTGATACCCAATGTTTTGAAAAATTGTTGTTTCATATCTTTTGTCTGGATTCTCAGTTGTTTCAAGCAGGGGAGTCGATCCAGTCTCTGTTATTTCATTTTGGTTGAGAGCAGGTTATCCTTTCAATGTCTGTAGGATGCATAGTGATGTCCCTTTTTGTTCCTAATGGTAGTAACCTGTGACTTCTTTCGTTTTTGGCTATTCTAGCTAAAGGTTTATTGATTTTATTGACCTTCACAAAGAATGAACTTTAGTTTTATTGATTTTTAAAAGATTTTTAAAATTTACTTATTTTTAGAGAGAGGGAAAGGGAGGGAGAAAGAGAGGGAGAGAAACATCAATTGGGTGCCCCCCAGCACGCCCCTCCAACCTGGGACGGAACCCACAACCCAGCCGTGTGCCCTGACCGGGACCAAACTGATGACCCCTGGCCCCGAGGGACAACACCTAAGCAACGGAGCCACACCCGTCAGGGCTTATAGATTCTTAAATATTTTCTATTGTATTAAGTTCTGCTCTTGTCGTTACTACTTCCTTTCTTGTACTTCAGGTTTAATTTCCTCTCATTTTGGTAGCTTGTTAGGGTGGAAACGTAGGTAATTGTTTTTAGACGTTTTTCTTTTCCAGCGTGCGCACTTAAAGTTCTAAACTTCCCTTTAAGCCCTGCTTTAAATGCTGCACATTCTGATATATTGTTTCTATTTTTATTCAAGTCAAGATTTGTTTCTAATTTCCCTCACAATTTTTTGACTATGAGTTATAGCAAGTATATTGTTTAATGTCCACATGTTTGGAGGATTTCCCATATTTCTTTCTGTTATTATTTTCTGATTTAATTCTTTGGTACACAAGGAACATATTTGGCATTATTTCAGCTCTTTCAAATGTACTGAGACTTGTTTTCGACCCGATCTTGATCTACCCTGGTGGAGGTTCCACATGTACATGAAAAGAATGTACATTCTTTGATGTGGTTTTATAAATGTCAATTAGATCATTTCTTAATAGTGTTGTTCACGTGTTCTGTGTCTCTCCTGATTTTCTGATGGTAGATTACTAAGGAGAAACATATTAAAATCTTCATGTATTAGAGGTTATTGTTGTCACATGCTTATACATTTATAAATCTTTATGCCATAGTGACCTTTTTAACATTAGGAAATGTTCCTCTTCGTCTACAGTGATAATAACCCTAGCTTTAAAGCCAATTTTGTTTGTCGGCGACGTGGCCAGTCCCGACCTCTCGTACTCCCGTCCATGTGGTGTGCCCTCTCACTTCCCTGTACAAGGCACGCGGCGGGATCTCGCTTGCCCACACAGTCTGAAGTATCCCTGCATTTTGATGGCAGGTTTTGTCCATTTATATTTATTGCATTACTGACCTGGTTAGAGTTGGTTTGCAATTTTGCTGTTAATTTTTAAAAATTTTATTGGATTTATTGAGGGTGACACTGGTTAATAAAATTATATAGGTTTCAGGTGTAGAATTCTATGAGACACATTTGTATTGTGTGTTCATCACCCCAAGTCAAGTGTCCTTCCATCACTATTATTCCCCCCCTTACCCTCTCTTGCCTCCCCCCCACCCCCTGTCCTTCTGGTCATCACCATGCTGTTGTCTGCGCCCATGAAGCTTTTTTCCTTAAAGTTTTCCACTATGTCTTTCTATACTTCCTTCTTTTGTGAAAACCTGCCTTAATATATGACTTTAATTCTTTTTTAATATTTTTGTAAGTTTTTAGAGATTGTTCTAGGCATTGTAGTATACATCTTTATCTTACCAAATTTGAATTAATAATGACTAACTTCCACCAACTTTGCACCAGCATCATTCACTTACCAGCATCATCTCCCTTGTGGATGGTTTTGTTGTGATGTATACTACATCTATATGTGTTATAAATCCAGCAATACGGTGTTATAATTTTTGCTTTAAATGTCAATATGTATTTTAGATAAATTAATAAAACAAAATTTAGAACAATACCTCATAATTACCAATTTTAGGGCTCTCTGTTTTAAACATGGATCCGGGCTACTGCCAGGTATCATTTCTCTTTAGTTTTAGTTTTTATTGTTTCCCTTGGGTTTTTATTGTAATGCCAATCTGCCAACAAAAAACTTGCTTTGTTTTTATCTATCTGTGAATGTCTTTATTTTGTCCTGATTTTGAAGGATGGTGTTATTGTGTAGAGAATGCTTTGTTGACAATTGTTTTTCTGTCAGCACTTTGACTATGTCATTCTAATGTCTTCTGGCCTCCATAGTTCCGGGGAAAACTTGGCTGCGCATCCTATCGTTGCTCCTCCCTGTGTGATGTGTCAGTTTCTTCCTTCTGCCTTCAGTGTTTCTTTCCGTAGTCTTTCAGCAGTTTGGCTGGATGTATCTAGGTGGAATTCTCTTTGTGTTTAGCCTTCTTGCTGAGTTTCTTGGATCCTTTTCACTAAATTTGGGAATATTTTGGCCATTATACTACAAATATTTTTCTGCCCACTTCTCTCTTTTCTCATCTTCTAGGGCTATGGTTTAACATATGTTGGAATGATTGGTATTGTCCCGCAGATTTCTGAGTCTACTGGTATTCTTTCTCCTTGTTTCCTCTCTGTGGTTTCAATCAGGATAATTTCTAATAATTTATCTTCAAGTTCACTGTTTTCATTTCTTCTGTCATTTCATATTTACTATTGAGCCTTAAAATTTTTTTCAGTTACTTTACTTTTTAACTCTAGAATATCTACTTGATTTTTAAATAGTTTTAATTTTCTGTTGAGAGTTCCTATTTATTTACTCTTTCCCAGTATATTTTCTTAATTTTTTTTAACATACTTACAATGGTTTTTGTTTTTAAGTTTAAAAATCTGTATTCAACATCTGGGCCTACTGAGAGTCAGTTTCTAATGACTGTTCCCTGCCCACCACCCCCACTCCCCAACTTTGGGTCACACTTTCCTGTTTCTTTGCATGTTATAATTTTTGGTTGAAAACTGGCCATTGTAGATAATATGTTGTCATAACTAAATTGTTTTGCTTTTCTGAAATTGTTAGTTCTTTGGTTTTGATGGGCAGTTAACTTTCCTGGACTCAAACCGCAAATGCCGTCTCTCCCACAGTGTGAAGGTGCTGATGTTTCTGTTCATTTTTATTGTTTTATATTTAGCTTGACTCCCTAGGACTCTCTCCTGTGTGTATATGGTTCAGGGTCCAGCAGTGATGGAGCAGAGATGACACTCAGACACCTCAAGCCAATAAGGACTTAACCCTTGGCCCCCTGAGCTCTGGGGGGCTGAGAAGCTCAGTCAAAGGTTCCAGTTTCAGGCATGCTGAGAGTCTGAAGGCCCGTGAGAACCAGGGGAGCTGATACTGTAAGTCTGAGTCCAAAGGCCAAAGAACCAGGAGTGCCCATGTCTGAGGGCAGAGGAAGATGATGTCCCAGCTCCAGCAAAAAGAGGAAATTCACCCTCCTCTGCCTCCTTATTCGATTCCAGGCTGCTGATTGGATGATGTCTACCTGCACTGGTGGGGGTGATCTTCTTTACTCAGCCTGCTGACGATGCACATGCTAACCTCTTCCAGAAGCACCCTCACAGACGCACCCAGAAATCATATTTTACTGGTATCCCTGAGCCCAGCTGACACATACATTGACTATCACCCATGGCTCTCTCACTTCCAATGTCTCTCTGGTAAATATGCCACCCTTGAACCACGTTGGCTGCCTTTGGCCATTTAAGCTGTAGGTTTTGCTGCCCTTGCTGGGAGAGCTATGGCACCCCCAGGCATCAAGGCCACAAAGTCACTCTTCCTCTGTTCAGCAGCAGTTCTGCCCCAAGGTAAGACTTATCCCATTGTTACCTGCCTTTGGTCGTGTCCTGGTGTTCTGTTAGCAGAATAATTTCGTCCAGGTTCATACTTGTTTTCTGTGGAAGAGAATTGCTTAGTGACTTCATGTTGACGTTACTGGAAATCTTGCCCATTGTATTCTTTCAGGATTTTATTTTCTTATACAACTAAAACAAGTTCATCATCAACATTGAGAAAATGAGATCACTTCTCAAATCACTCATAATCTATTTCTTAGAGATAATTACTATTAACAGTACAAATATGTCCTTTTATATCTTTTTAAAGATAAACCTTGAAAGTTGAAATGGGATAAGTTGACATATAATTTACTATTGGGGTGAATGTACATAACATGAATTTTGCCATTCTAACCATTTGTAAGTGTACAGTTTTGTGGCATTAAGTACGTTCGCATCGCTGTACAGCTGTTACCACTGCCCACCTCCAGAACATTTCCATCTTAGTGTCCCAGTGAAACATCATTCTGACCTCCCCCAGCCCCTGACAACCGCCATCCTACTTTCGGTCTCTGTGAATGGGACTACTCCAGGTGCCTCATGTGAGTGGAATCATGTGTATTTGCTGTTTTGTGTCTGGCCTATTTCACTGGGCATAATGTCCTCAGGGTTCATCATGTGGTATGATCAGAATTTCCATCCTGTTTAGGCAGAGTAATATTCTGTTTCATGTCTCTACCATATTGTGCGTATCCACTTATTTTGGACTGTTTTACATTGGGGTTGTTTCCACCTTCTGGCTCGTGTGAGCAATGCCGCCACGACCAGGGGTGTGTGTATATCAGTTCCAGCTCTTCTGGGTATGTTCCCCAAGGTGGGATTGCTGGGTCACATGGTAATTCTGTCCAAGTTTTCGAGGAATTGCTGTACTGTTTTCCACATATGATTTTCCATACTGTTTACACCAGCAATGCACAAATGTTCCGGCTTCTCCACATTCTCACCAGCCCTTATTTTTTGTCTGTTTTTCAATAGTAATAATGCTAATGGGTGTGCGGTGGTACCTCCTCATGGTTTTCACTCGCATTTTCCCTAACGATTAGTGACACTGAGCATTTTTTCATGTGCGTATTGGCTATTTTTATATCTTCTTTGGAAAAATATCTATTCAAATCCTTTGCCCATTTTTAAACCCGGTTGTTTGTGTTTTTGTTGTTGCTGTTGACTTGTAGTTCCTTGTGTGCTCTGGAGATTAGTGCCTTCTCTATACATGATTTGCAAACATTGCCTCCCACTCCACGTGATGCCTTTCCACTCTGCTGGTAGTTTCCTTAGATGCACAAAATCCTGATGAAGTCCAGCTTAACTACCTTTTCTTTGGTGGTCTGTTTTTTTGTCACGTCTAAGAAATCATTGCCAAATCCGGAGTCATGAAGGTTCCCCCCATGTTTTCTTCCAGGGTTTTTATAATTGAACTCTTTTTTTTTTTTTTTAACCTTTTGGTTTGCAGACCAGCACTCGGTCCACTGAGCCACTCCAGCCAGGGTGCAAGTAGAATTCTTTTTTTTTCCAAATTTTTATTTTAATTGTTGTTCAAGTACAGTTTTCTGCCTTTTACCCCCATCTCAGCCCATCCCCCCAGTCCTCCCCACCTCCCTCCCATTTTCATCCCCCCCTTATTATTGTCCATGTGTCCTTTATACTTGTTCCTGCTGAACTCTTATATTTAGCTCTCAGATCTCTGTTTGGTTAATTTTTTAACATATTGTAAGTTAAGGGTCCAACTTTCCCCCCTGTATGTGGATATCCACTTTCCCAATACAGTTCGCTGGAAAGACTGTCCTTTCCTTACCGAATGCTCTTGGCACCCTGGTTGAAAGTTATTTGACTATAAATGAGAGGGTTTACTTCTGTGCTTTCTATGCTATTTCATTGGTTTATATGTCTGTCTCTATTTCAGCGTCATACTGTTTTGATGATCCTAGCTTTGCAGTAAGTTTTAAAACCAGGAAGTGTGAGACTTCAAACTCGGTACTTCTTTATCAAGATTGTCTTGGCTATTTGAGGTTTCTTAAGATTTCATGCAAATTTGAGGATCAACTTTTCTTTTTCTGCAAAAAGTATTGGAATTTTGATAAGGATCGCCTTAAATCTATAAGTTGTAGGCACTGTTTTTACACTACCTTTTCCACAAAGTATGCACACACAAAAATGTATCATGAATAGCTTTTGCACGCTTGATATGCTTCAGCAACACCAGTCGTAGTGGCTGCCTGGTGTTCACTCCACTGTAGGGACAGGGAGGGTTTACTCATCACACCCGATTGTTCAGTGTTCAGGTTATTTCCCATTTTGATTTCATAAAGAGTTCCTAATGGTTATCTTCGTACCTTCTCTTTCAATGCGGTCTTTTTTGAGGGTGGTCATCCCTGTTTTTTCCTTTTTTTAATTCTTTATTTTATTGATTATGCTATTACAGTTGGCCCATTTTCCCCCTTCACTCCCCTCCACCCTGCCCTTATCCTCCCACCCACATTCCCCCTTTAGTTCATGTCCATGTGTCATAAGTTCAATCCCTGTTTTAATTATAGAAAGACCATTGACACGAGAAGGAACTTTAAAAAGTGTTTTGTTGTCTCTCCTCTGGTTTGCAAACGGGAACCCAAAGGCTCCCAGAGCATCAGCGATTTGCAGGTGGTCACACCCGGGTTCTGGCTGGAGTAGTATCTGAGCTCCCCGCTCCCACGAGCTAGATGAGTTTAGACTAGTACTTCTGCCTCCCTTGATGGGTAAAATGAGAGCAACCGTGCTCAGCTTCCAGAGCAAATGAGGATGCTCAGAGCCCAGCACAAAGCAGACACTCAATAAACACTCATCCCTCTCCTTCGTAGCAGGCCTGAAACAAGAACTCAGGGTCTCTCTTAACCCAGTTTTCCCATTTCTGCAATCTGAGGCCCGAGGCAGTTTTTAATTCCATCCTCTTGCTTGAAGAGAAGGGAAGAAAACCCTTTCTCCTTTTTCAGCAAACTACAACCCTTGTCATTTAAATTAGCTAATGAATACTTCCATTAATTCAGTAACATATTTTATATGTTATATTTAATTACATTAATTTATAGGTTATATGTAAGTTTTTATGAATTATTTGTTGGGGATTGTTCTAAGCACTTTATATATGTTTATTCATTTACCAACTTTTTTAAAAAACTTAATGTTGAATATATGTCATATTATGGTTGTGTTTTCATTATCGTTCTAAATATTTTGATTTGTATTAAAAATAAACTTAAAGTACAATACCTTTACAATCTGAGTCATTCACCAACTTGTAGCTGAGAAAGGGACAATTAGCTTGGGCCAAGAAGGTGCAAATCTGACCGGCTGTGTGTCAGGCTGGAGTGACAGATGCGGACCGGCCGTCTGCACAGCAACCAGGAAACAATATTCTGCAGTGGGACACTCTGCCGCTGTAGAATGTCACGACGCCTCACTTGTTACGTGACCACTGCTTTTTCACCCACTGGGCGACTCTGCTCTCTCAAGTGCTGTCAGGAGGGATTCTGGAAAAGGACGGAATGAGAGAATAAAGCATCCCACTCTTGGCCCCGGGGCTCTCAGTCTCCTACAGAGAAGCAGCCGCCTCCAGCCCAAGTCCAGGACCTCAGATAAGGGACTTCTGAGCACAGCATTCCGTGCCTATCTGAGCCTTGTGCTTTCAAGGAGAGAGAGTTCTGGGTCTGCTTTTAGAAGAATGTGTTTTAATCCTCACCCAAGGACATGTTTATCGGTTTTAGAGAGACAGGAAGGTGGTGGAGGTGAACATTGATCCATTGCCTGCCTCCACTGGGGATCCAAGCCGCACCCCTCTTGTGTGTAGGACAGCACTCCCACCGGCCGAGCCTCCGGCCTGGGCTGTAGGTCCACTTTGCAGTCCAGATCTGACGTCAGTCCCTTTGAATGCAAATCCCTCTTTGCTTTGAGGCTAAAACATGGCTTCATTGGAATTCCACCTGGACTCCACTCTCCAAAGTTCCCTAGTAACTCTGCCTTTTCTTTTTTTCCAGTTTTAAGTTTTATTCTTCTTTCCTAGGTTAACTGACAGTAGGTGGAATAGTGTCTCTTGTCTGGATTTCATCTGTATTTGGCTTTTTAAAAACATGTTTACTGTGGTAAAATGTATGTCACATAAACTTGCCATTATAACCATTTCTGACTCTGCAATTTGGTGGCATTAACATGGCCGTGCTACCGTGCCGCCATCACCACTCTCCATCTCTGGGATGCAGTCATCACCCCGTAACCGTTACGCAGTGAACCACCATCCCCGCCCCACAGCCCCTGGTCACTTCGGACCTACATTCTGTCTCTGCAGAGCTGCCTGTTCTAGACACTGCATGCAGATAGAATCGCACGACATTCGCCCTTCGTGTTTGGGTTGTCTCACTTGGCGTACCGTTTTGAAGACTCTCACACGGCAGCGCACTGTAGAACCCGATTCCCTTGTACCTGTGAGGATGGCTGGATTGTTTTCATGTCTTTTTCTAAATCTAAAAAACTTAAGCGTGTTGGGATAACATCGGTCAATAACCTCAGATACACTTTAGGATCATGCTAGCCTTTTCTTTCTGGTTCCTGCAGTGGGTGTCACCCTCCCCGGCAGTGGGTGGGGAAATCCGACCTGGTCAGACTGCAGGCTTGTTCTTGGTCTTGGCTTGACTGGCTGGGAGTCCACTTTTAAGCCTCAATGCCAAGGCTACCTGGGTGGCGTGTCACTCCACGAACCAGAGCTTCTCAGACTTGAGTGTGCATCAGAATCACATGGAGAGCTTGGTCCAGGGCGCTCTGCTGGCCCCCCACCCCCTAGGGTCTCTGATTTAGTAGGTCTGGGTAGGAACCCTAGAAGTACATTTCTTAAAAGTTCCTGGTGGTGCTGATGCTGCTAATTCCAAGAGACCACACTTAGGGACACTGTTTTAATTAACCCACGTGTCACCTTCGCTTAACAGAGTTGTAAGGATCGAGTGTTGAGTGTATGAAGAACTCGGTTCCGGATTCGGCATTATAGTAAGTGCTCAGTGAATGTAAGCTGTCACTATTATTTTTAAGTAAACTATTTAGACTCTCACAGAGTCCACACACACATTCCTTTCTTCTAATGCAGTGACAAGTTCGCTCACTCTGGGCCCTCTGAGAACTTGTAGTCTAAGGCAGCGACTAGCACCTGGTGTACCAGAGGGATTTTTTAAAAAACTGTTTTCTTTTTTAAAGTTTTTATTTACTTATGTTTAGAGAGAAGGGAAGGGAGAGAGAAAGAGATGAAGAGAAACATCAATGTGTGGTTGCCTCTCACGCATCCCAGGCATGTGCCCTGACTGGGAATTGAACTGGTGACCCTTTGGTTCTCAGGCCGGCACTCAATTCACTGAGCCACACCAGCCAGGTACCTCAAGGATTTTTAAAACATGCAGTACCTGACCATTTAGTCAGGGGCACTGACCTCTTTTTTCCTTAGATTGTCAAATAAGAAAATGACAACAGCCAATGCAACATTAGCCGTCCAGTCTGAATAAATGAAAATTATACCTATATTTGTCAGATCAGCAAAATATGTATTTTTTGGTGTGCCGCAGAATTTTATTAATTAGCTTGTGTGTGCCATGTGATGAAAAAGTTGGAAATTGCTGGGCTATGAGGCAGAGAGAAAACTAATTAATTACCACTCAGAGCTGAATGGCGTGAGCTCCTTGCATAGATGCTGAACACGTAACTTCAGAGTCATTTTATAAATATGTTATTTTATCAACTTTCCCCACAGAGTATTTTTAGCACAAACACTCTACCCTGTCATTATTAGAAAACATCCCAAACCCAAAATACTAGCTATGTCTGCGCTGAATTCTGTTTAACCATTCTATCATAGGACACTTCATTGCTTCCGAAGTCGTTGCTAATAGAAACAGCTCTCCTGTGGAGATCGGGCGGCCAAACGCTTTGTCAGAACCACAGACGCCTTCTTTAGCAAAGAGCCTTAACGTGGGGAAGTGATCGGGGCACGAGCTTTGGAAGGCCTCCCAAGAGCCATGGTCAGACCTCCTCCCATCTGGGGACAGGGAGGTTGCTGCCAAGCACTTCCAGATGGCGACATCTGTGCTCCTTTCCGCAGTTTCCCATGATTCTGAGCAGCAGGCAGAGCAGGCGGGCCCCAGCGACGGACTCAGTGTCTGGTCACTGTCTCCGCCTTTCACCGCTTCTTGCTGAGTGAACGAGTTGGCTGGGCACTCCAGGCCTCTGCCTGCCCTCTCCTTCCTTGGTTCGAGGGCAGTCTTGGGCCCTACACCCATCCCTAATGGCGCGAGAATCGTTTTATGGGTTTTCAGTGAAGTGTGAAGCATGGGAGGGCAATCATTTCCCGGTGACCTGAATTTAACCCAAGGCTTGGCTAACGCTGGAATAAACCAAGGCAGGCGGTCATAGAGCGTGAAGTGGCCGCGTCTGTGGTCAGCCCTCATTTAAGACAAATCCCTCTTCAAAGGGAGTAGCCACTTCCACCACCGTCGCAGAGGACGACCCAGCCTCACCTGTGTACAAAGCATCCTCTGTGGCAGTGGGCACCGCCTGTTCAGCCCGCCCTTGCTGCTGGGGATTCGAGGCGAGCCCACAGGAGGACCCTCCCTGGATACCCCAGCCTGCGCTTGTCCCCGGCCCTGAAAGCTGCACTGGGGGCTGAGCCTTGTCTCACTCAAATTTGCTCCTGTTGGTGGCCCCCATCCCAGCCAGGAAAAAGGCTCAGAGATGAACGGGAACTTGGCTGAGGGAGAAATCAGGAGAACCGGGTGGAGGTCAGGTCGCCTGTGTCCTGAGGCCGGGCTGGCTGCCCCCAGTCAGTCCCAGGGGCTCATCTGTGGACTGCAGGCCCCCTGCAGTCTTTGTACCCTGCTGGTTGCTTGCCTCCCGTGGGGAGCCCCTGTCCGCGTGTCTGTCTTGTTTTATTACTGTCATCGGATAACCCAGGGCCTGGCTTGCTGTTCTCTGGGTGACCCAGGCTTAGCACAGGGCTGGGCACGGAGCAGGCGCTCAGATGCTGAGGACATCCTTCTTCTTTTTCCTTTTCTTTGCCTTTCCCGCCCTCCCCCACTCCTGTGCCCTGGAGGAACGATGTTGGATGACTGTGCTTATTTCAGGAAAACCTGCTGAGGAGGGGAAATGCCCTCATTTCTCTCCTTGCAGTTCAACATTTTAAAGAGAGAGACCGACGTGGTCGAAATCACCTTGCCCCTAAACCCACCGCGATCTGAAAGAAAGCCATGAGAACCCTGATAGTTCAGCATTTAGTGCTCGTGGGAGTAGAAGGGACAATTTCAGTCCCGAGAGGCCACCGCCGGAGTTCCATGGAACCGACACCACTCCCTCCCTCGCCCTGTTCTGTCCTTCCTGCCACGTTTACTGTTAACACAGGCAGGCCTGCGGCCAAGTGGGGCAGCACATGACCTTGGCTTTCTCGGCGATCCCCCTGGGTCAGGAGGACAGGCACCAGCAGTGACAAACGGCCCAAGAGGAGGTCACTGTTCAGCATCTTCTCTTTTCTCAGCTTTATGCAGTTGGATTTCACAAGCAAAACCATAAGGTATTTTAAGTGTACACTGTGGTAACTCCATATATGTGTACGCCGTGAAAGGGTTCCTCCCCTACCAGAATGTGAGCCTTCTAGGGCCAGGGAGTCGGAGCCGTGTGTGTGTAAGAGAATGAGTGTGTGTGCACACGTGTGGTTCTTTACCCTAATTTCCATGGTTCGCAGCATTGTGCTCACACATGCTTAGCATGCAATGACTGTTTGTTGATTGAATGAGTGTGTAGTGCTGTGTATTTCTTTAGAATCCTTTCAGTAGCAGTGAGTCCTGCTATTTTACAGAGAAACCAAGGTCCAGTGTCATGACTTGCATCAGCCAAGATCCCGCAGCTGGAAAGGGGCAGAGCTGGGATTTGAACCCCAGCCTCAGACCCAGCCTGGTGCCCTTTGTACTTCTCTAGGCTGCCAGCTTCCTTTGAGGTTTGGCAGGTTAAACAGAAGCAAAAAGTTCAGAGGAAACTCACCGCAAGGCAGAGCATTTACCAGCAATGACCTCACCTGCGAGGCAGTGAAAGGCTTTGCAGAGAAGAGCTGAAAAGAAAATGCCTTCGCAATGAATGAGCTGGGCTGGCGGGCCTTGGGCTGACTCATGAGTAAGTTTTCCCTTTATAAGGACTTTATTGGGCCCCCCTGGGCATGCCTTTTGCCCTGTGCACAGGCCTGGGAGGGGGTAAGGGGGGTGAAAACAGGCAGCAGGTCATGTGGCCCTGGCCAGAAGTTGGGCTTGCTGGCTCTGCGTCCAGGGACCCTTCGCTCCCCTCCTACCATGTGCTCCCCCATTTGTCTGTCTGGACTCTGCCAGACCTCACCTGGGTGAGTGAGGGGCTCTGAGGGTAACCCCCAAGTCCCAAGTCTTACAACACCCTACCGCGTTCACCACCAGCTCTTGCTCCTCATTCTTTTTTGGTCGCCCCTCCCTCCTGCTGTGTCTTTTGTCCTTGAAGTCACTGGAGCGGCCTGGCCACAGAGGCTGTGCTGTCTGTATGTGGAAATTCACGCCAAGAGCAGTTTTCCAAAGCTCCCCTTGTGGTGGGCCTGTGGCGCTGTGTTCTCATTGGTGGACGGTCACTAGCACCGCTCTGTTCACACCTCGGTCCCCGCCCGCGGCACTGTCTGCCTCGAGCCCGGGCACCCCTCTCAGGACATGCACACCGACGCTGCTGCCCTGACCCCGCTCTCCCTCCCCCTCTTCTAAACAGCCATTTCCCCCTGAGAGCTGTCCACACCCGGGCACTGTCCACTCTCACCGGACAGCCCTGAGCTGCGTTTTTATTCCAGGCAGTGAGAACTATGGAGACACCTCCCGCCATACACCTCCCTCACCCCTACTACTCTCACAACCCCCCTGGGGCTGGGTCGTCGCCCACCCACTTCAGAGATGGAGAAGCTGAGGATCAGCGAGTCACCTGCTAAGGTCTCACAGCCAGGAGGAACCGAGAAGGCCCAGGACTGGGGCCCTCCGGTCAGACTCCTCAGTCCCACCATCGACAGGGCGTAATGCGTTCTCTCGGATGCTGGCCTGCCGCAGAGGCTGACACCGGGGATCAGGCGGGGAAGGACCTTAGGAATGCAGGAAGGCTGTCCCAGGAATGCTTGGCACCTGTGAACTGACGGAAATAGTTGGGGCATGACATCACACATCACTCTCCGATTGCCATCGATTGGCCTGTGTTTGGGTCGCAGCTGGATAATGATTAACCTGCACGCTCAGGGTTAGGAACAAGAAGGAAGTATAGATTATGACCCAAGGCCGCGTGCTCTCTCAAGTGGGAGAGAGGATAGGCGGGAGCCGGAACAGTGACCTGACACACCTGTGACGGCCAGTGTCCGTGCCTCCTCCAGGAACAGCCTCGGCTAAGGTGTCAGGAAACAGAGCCGGTCCCGTCCCATTTCTGCTGCTTCCCGGCTGTGGACCTGGGGCACCCCCTACTCGACATGGGGATCAGGAAGTTTGCACGAGCTGAAGCAGGTGCAGGGCTGTGCGTGTAGGGATGCTCAGTGCTGTAGGCTTCCCACCTCCTCCCACCACGTGGAGTATCAGCTCTGATTCCCATCAGCTTTGGAGGGAGATGGGCTCTGGATCTGAATCCCACCTCTGCCTCGCCCTGGGTGTTCAGCCTGGAGAAAGTCCCTTCCCCTCCCCAAGCCCCAGCTCCTTCTGTAGTGATGGGGATGGCGACAGCGACGTGGTGAGGTCAGCAGCCAGGTCCAAACACAGGGGTGTTCAGCGATCTCTCAGGTCTATCCAGTCCTTGCTTGGTGCCAGCACTCGGGTGCGGGGCCTGAGTTTCTCCAGCAAAGTCTTGGTGATCCTGCCACTGCTGGCCCAGCGACCACACTTTGGGTAGTATGGTGACAGGTGAAGGTCAGTGGGACTGTGGAGGTGAGTGTGTGGGGCAGAGGCAGCTGCTGGGAAGCTTTCAGTGGGCGCTTGCCTTCAGGATTTCCCCCGATTGAGACAGAGCTCAACCGATCGAACATATCAGTGTTGGGCGTGGGGGTGAATCAGCTCCTGTCCCCTCGGAGCCCTGGTGCCGGACAAGTATGTACCTGCTACACCCCAAACGTGAGAACTGTGGTTGTCCTCGCCTAGCCCAGGGGTCAGGCAGGATGACTGCTGGTGCTGAGGATGAGGAGTCGCCCTCCGGGTGGAGGTAGGTGAGGGGCATGTGCCATGGGAAACCAGTAACACAAACACGCACTGAGGACACGGTCTATCTCTGCGTCACCCTTTTACAGCCTGGTGCAGAGGGAAGCGCCCAGGCTTGAGAGGCAGGGACAGCTGGGGTCGTAGCTCTGCCGTTCAGACACAGTGTCACAGACATGCTGTGTGATCTCACCAAGGGATGCATTATTTTCTGTACGTGGAGGCCATGCTTCCCACCATGAGTGCTGTGGGGACGGGTGGTTAAAAGGGGAGCGTGGGACAGTGTCTGGCTGCCAGCACTGTGAAATCCTTCCTGGAAATGTGGAAATCCAGCATCCAGTATGGGGCCGGGTCTCCCAGCTGCCTCCGTGGGCAGGGCAGGCCCTGCCCTGTGGCTCCCACGCGTCTCCCCTTCTCCCCCCACCAGGCTTCCAGACATTGATGGGGAGTGAGCCAGGGTCCTGAGGAGACTGGTTTTGTCGGAGCCTCTGACCTTAAGCCCGTGCACTGTCTGGCAAGAATTCAGAGACATGGCTGAGATAACAGGGCTCTTATCGGGGTAAACAGACTCCTCCTGGGATAAGAAGAGAAGAATGGACCGGTCTGTGTTCCTGCTGCTCTGGCAGGACACCCACCAGCGGCCCAGCTCCCAGACTCCTGCTTGGATGCAGCGCCCCGGGGTCAGCCTACCTTCAGAGTTGCCCCTCTGGGCCCACGCTCCCCCTCGACCACAACTTGCCTGTTTATCTGCTTATTTTTCCCCTCAAGTTTACCCATGAGAGTGGCTACCCAAAAAACCCCACAGGAAACAACAGAGTTGGTAGGATGTGAGGAAATTGTAGCCACTGCGAACTATCAGTGGGAATGTAAGATGGTGCACCCAGGGAGGTTCCCGGTATGGTAGATCCTCAAAAAATTAAACAAAATTTCCATTAATTTCCAGTAATTTAACCTCTGGGTTTACATCCGAAGAATTGAAAGCAGGGAGTCGAGCAGGTATTTGCGCACCCATGTTCACAGCAGCCAAAGGCAGAAACAGTTCAAGTGTGTTTCAGCGGGTGAATGAATAAACACAATGAGGCATACTTATACACCAGAACATTGTTCAGTTTTTAAAAGGAAGGGGCACACTCTGCTATGTAGCGGGTCAGCGCAGTGTGGTAGGAAAGGGCAGGGGAAGTGGCCTGGATCTCTGGGATCCCCTCCCTTGGGTAGATAGATAGTTTACCTCTAGGGTGACCAGCTGTCCCGGCATGCCTGTGACCCAAGGGTTCCTGAGACACAGGGCTTTCGGGTGTAAAACAGGGACGGTTCCAGGAAAATTGGGATGAGTTCGGTCACTGTATTTACCTCTCTGAGCCTGTTTGCTCATCTGTGAAACAGGGATAATTATCTGTTGGGGGAATTAAGTGGAATAATACAAGGAAGCACCAAGCACTGTAAGTCATCAGTAATGGTGTCAGTTACTTCGCCTGGAGGAATCACAGGGCTTCGACTCTGAATTTCCCTTATTTTCAGGATCTTTTGAAATCAACACTGAGGCAGATTTGGGGTAGCATCTGCATTCAAGACATCGTTAAACCTGCCTGCTGTGTTTTTGCCCCAAATGCCTTCTGACCGGCAAGGCCAAAGCAATGAGGAACAGCGGTGGGTCAGAAAAGAGAGGCCAGAAGCCAGGAGGCTAGGCTCACTCTCAGCTCTGCCACTAACTTGCTATGTGACCTTGGGCAAGTCACTTTGCCCCTCTGCACCTCAGTTTCCCCATCTACAGAATGGAGGGTGGGGCCACATGATCTCCGAGTATGTCTAAGCGTGCCTTCTAGCTCTAATACTCAACGATTCTGCGGTGCTGAGCTCGTTACCCTGCACTCTGCTACAGAGAAAGCATTGGAGATAGGACGGTTTGATTGGTGCCGGTAAAAAGGTGATGAGGAAGAAACCCAAGCTTTGGCACCTTCTTAAGCACCAGCTAAAACATTTTAAATGGCATAAGGGGGAAAATAACGTCTTACAGATAGAACAGTTGGTCAATGTCTACAAAGCAGGTTGGGCATGGTCTCACTGTGCCAGGCCACTGGACACTCATTCACTCGTTCCTTTGTTTAACCGCTTATTTGTTTGTTCCTTTCTGCTTCCCTTCATTTGTTCATTCGTTCTTTCACTGAGTGATTCACAGAGTGATCGACGGCATGCATTCTGAAGCTGGTTTACCTGGGTTCAAATCCTGGCTCAGGCAGTTATTCGTGATGTGACCTCAGCAAGTTACCTGACTTCTCTGTGCCTCTGTCCCCTCATCTGTAAAACGGAGATGACAGAAGTGCCTTCCTTTTGGAGCGGTTTGGGTGTTAAGTGTGCTAATTTATGTAAAGTGCTTTAACCAGCACCTGGCATCTCCAAGGTATGATATACATGTCAGCTATTGTTTGTTTATTCTTTCGCCATTTACTATGAGACAACTATGTGACCAGCACTGGTCTGGGCAGCTGGCACTGGTCTGGGCAGCTGGCACTAGTCTGGGCAGCCACCAGGGCTTCAAATCTGAAGGTCAATGCCAACCTTGAGGAGGTCACAGCGGGATAAACAGGCAATAGCAGAGTCATGTGGTCAGTGTTGTGCAGGTAAGCACAGGGCGCTATGGGAACGAAGAGGAGGGGCACCCGGCCTGGATGGGATGGGTTCCAGAGGTGGGGGTGTATGCCCAGGAAGGCTTCCTGGCAGAGGTGTCAGTTGATCTGGTCTCCAGGCACAGGTACACATTAGCCAGGAGGTGAAGAGGGTGGAGTGTCCAGAAACTCTAGCACTGGGGATAGCTTGTACAAAGGCTCGGAAGGGAGGCCACGGTTGTTCAGGGAGCAGACATGGTTTGGTCTGGCTTGCTGGGGGTGGGTGAGGTGGTAGGTGCAGCTGAAGGGGGAAGCAAAGCCTCAACCATGCTCTGCGTCCCAAGACTGCTGAAGAGTCAATATTTCATCAGTTAGGCCAATATTTCCAACTTTTAGGATCACAACCACACACACAGACAAACCTCTCCACTAAGAGATGTAGTTATGAATAAATTATGTACACATGCTACCGTACAAATATATCATGTACATTATAAGACACACAAAAATAGAAACATTTAATCAGATTACTTGCCTTTTTTTTTGCTTGAATTATATGAGTTCTTTATACATTGTGGATATAACCCCTTATCAGATATGTCATTTATAAATATGTTCTCTCGTTCAATGGGTTGCCTTTTCATTTCATTGAGGAGTTCCTTTGTGGTGCAAAACCTTTTTAGTTTGACAGAATCCCCGTTGTTTATTTTTGCTTCTGTTGCCTTTGCTTTTCATGTCCAATCCAAAAAAGCATCACCAAGGCCGAGGTGGCGGAACTTGCCCCCCGAGTTTTCCTTCTAGGAGTTTTCTGGTTGTAGGTCTTACGTTCCAGTGACTAATCCACTTTGAGTTAATGTTTGTGTGTGGCCTAAGATAGCAGTCCACCTTTATTCTTTTGCCCATGGCCGTTCAGGTGTCTCAACAGAAGAATTTAAAATGTGAGATACAGAATACGCGTACACTGTGGCGCTTTTCCTCCTTTGCGTCAATGTTTCCTCTCCTGCGTCTCCTGGAATGCACCCCCGCCGCCCGCTTTGGAGCTCACTGCTAGGTACTGCGGGACACGTCAGAGGGTGGGGAGAGGGAGGGGTGGGTTTTTACTCTTCAGAGATCATTTTGACATATATACAAGTTGGTATCCCTGCAGTCTTTAAAATAAAGATACAGTTATATATTATTAACATCAAAATGTGCTAATACGTTAAGAAAAAAAAAGAGCAAGCTCACAAGCACCCCAGTTTGCCCAAGACTGAGTGCTTGTCTGGATGTGGGATGTCGGTGCTGCGACCGAGACTGGCCAGGTGATCTGCGTCACCCTAGCAGTGCGTCTGGAGCAACCCCATTCTGCAAAGAATAGAAAGGAACATTTAAAGAAGAGTTGGAAGGCTGTTCATCCACACTATTACCAGTAGTTATCACTGGGTGGGGGCGGGGAAGTGATGGGAAGTTACAATTGCTTTTATTTCTATTTATTAAGAAATGTATCTTGAGTTTTGCTTACTTGAATTCTATATTTGCTGATGAGAACTAAGTGTTTTTGTAGGACTTTTTCAGACATGAAAAACAAGAAAGCTGAGGCTCGGCCGCCAGCAGGGCAGAGCACATCAGGAGGGGGAGTAAGGCAGAGGGCCTGGGGCGGGCGAGTTAGGGGCAGTGACAGAACAAGGTGAGAAATGAGAAGAGGTCTTGGACTTGGCAGTGACCGTGGGAGGGGGAGAAGATGGGTTCCAGAGGTCAGTGGGAGAGAAAGACTCCACAGGACTCAGTGACTGACTAACGTGAGGGCTGAAGGAGAGGCAGGTGGTGGGTTTCTGAGTGGTGCTGTCAACCACGTGGGTAACACAGAAGCAGCAGCAGTTTGGAGGAGGAGGGATAAACACGCATGCTCTGGGCGGGGGGCGGGGATGCTGGGGGTACGCTGTTGGCTCGTTGGCTTGGTTTTGGACGAAGGGCCGTGCTTGTGGGACGCCCAGGGAAGAGGTGTGGGAACTCGGGGAGCTAGCTATGTGTGGGCCTTGACTTAAGCTGCTGTTGCCAGCACCCTCCCTCTGAGAATCCACTCAGACCTTCAACAATGTGCCCCACTGGCCTGGAAATCCCTTCTGATTCATGCTGGTTTGAAAGGAGTCAGGTTTTAAGACACACTGCTATCACTTGTAAGCAGCAAAAGATGACTCATTTGCATTATATAGAAAGTTTCTCTTCTCTATCTTTTAGCAAAACAAAATCGACAAAAGCAAAAACAAACAAACAAACAAACAGGGTGCATCCCTTATCATTTTTTCTTTCCAGAATCAGTGTAGTGATTTGACTCCTTTTAAATGTATTGAGACATGAGCTGCGGCCCGGCATCTGGGGTGCCTTGTTGCACCCTTGAAAAGAATGTGTACTCTGTTGTTAGGCGGAGTAGTCTATAAATGTCAATTAGGTCCATTTAGTTGACAGAGTTGTTCAGGTTTTCTGTATCCTCGATGACTGTCCGTCTGCTTGCTCTGTCAATTACGGGAGTGTTGAAATTCCCAGCTCTGGCTGTGGGTTTGTCTGTGTCTCCTTTTAGGTGCATCCATTTTTGCTTCGTGTATTTTGAAGCTCTGTTATTAGGTGCGTACGTATTTAGGAGTGTTCTATCCCCTGAATGAATTGATCCCTTTCTCACTAATAAATATCCTTCTTAATCTCTGATAACACCCCTTGTTCTGAAGTCTACTTTGTCCGATAATAATACAGCCACTGCAATTTTCTTGTGATTAGTGTTTTTCTACTGTATATTTTCCTGTTTTTACTCTTATCTATTTCTTTTTAAATTTTTTTTCTTTTTTGTTTTATTATTTTTTTATATTTAAAATGGGTTTCTTGGAGACAGGATGTAGCTGGATCTCTGCTTTTAAATTGGAGTTCTTAGAAAAAATTACCATTTAATGTAATTATTGATGGAGTTGGATTTAAATCTACTGTCTTGCTGCTCGCTTTCCATTTGTCCTGTCTCCTGTGTTTCTTAATTTTCCTTTGCCTGGCTTCTTTTGGATTAATTATTTTTATTATTTAATTTTGTTTAGTCTTTGTTTTGCTTTTTTAGTAGTTACTTTAGGGTTAATTATAATGCATCTTTAATTTATCACAGTATTTATATGTTATGCAACTTCACACATTTATTAGTTAGGCTTTAATCAAAGAATCAGAACCAGTGGGAGTAATGTATAAAATGATTTATTATAAGAATTCAACCTATACAATTCTATGGAGCTGGTGAACAGTTTATGAAAGGCTCTCATCTGACAGTGAAAGGAAGGGGCTTGGGAAGAAGAGATGGATGGATTTAAAGCTGGGGAAGAGCAGAACCAAATGTCATCTCTCACCTCTGCCAAGAGGACAACTTCAATGATGTAAGTGGCCTGTAGGGAAAACTGGGGCTTTCCCCCATGAAGCTAAACACACACCTGAGCCAGGGATCAGAGAAACGGAAGGAGCCGTGGGCCCAGCTGTGCCTTCCCAATGACAGGATGACAGAGCAGTTAAGTGACAGAGTGCATGAGCCTCACCTGGTGTCCCTGTACCAGTTGCCTGAGTGCTCAAAAAACAAGAAACAACAAACAAATGAGAAAAAAACAAAAAAGCAAGTAGCTATTGCATTTATTCCACCTTCCAGATGTTGTACAAGGGGCCTTTGTGACCCAGGCTCACTTGGAACTGTACAGGGAATGGAATTCTGGGAAATGTAGTTCCAGGTGAGCTGAGCGGACAGAATAGAAATCCACTACAACAGATAATACAGGAAACTTACGATAGCAGCCTAGTTCCATTTCCTATTCTGTCCTTTATGTGCTACTATCGTCTTACATTTTGCTTTTACATAACATTGTAAATCCCAGCATACACTTCATGTTTGTTTATTTGTTAAAGAAATTGACAAAGAAAAGAATACCTTTAGATTTATTCACTTGTTGATTCCTTTGTGTCGATTCAAGTTTCTATCCAGCATAATTTTTCTTTTACCTGAAAAACTTCCTTTGTTATTTCTTGTAGTGCAGAGCTGAGGGTGACAAATTCTCTCAATTTCTGTTTTAACGGAGAAGGTTTTATTTCTCCCTCATTTTTTAAAGAGCATTGCTGCTGGAAACCTAGAATTTTAGGTGGATAGTTTTTTCTTTTTCAGTGCTTCAGACAGAGCCTGTTGTCTCCTGGCTCGCACAGTTTGTGATGGGAAGTCTTTTCATTCTTATCATTGCTGTATGGAACAAGTCTTTTCTCTGTGTGCTTTTAAGATTTTCTTGTTAGCATTGGTCTTTAGTGATTTGATTATGATGTACCTTGGTGTGGGGTTTTTGTGTTTATTTTGTTTGGGATTTATTGCAGTTCTGGATCTGTGGGTTGATATTTTTAAATCAAATTTAGAAAGTTTGTAGGCATTATTTTTTCAATGATATATCCTGTTTTTTTCTTCCTCCTTTCCTTCTTGGACTTCAGTTACACATATGTTAGACCATTTGGCGTCATATCACACTAAGCTCAGTTCATTTTTTTTCCAGTCTCTTTTTCTCCCTGTGTTTCATTCTAGATAGATTATTTTGTGATACCTTCAAGGTCAGTTACCTTTTCTTCTGCACTGTCTAATCTTCTGTTAATCTCACCCAGTAATTTTTTTCATTTTAGATATTTTTTACCTCTAAAAGTTCCATATGAGTATTTTGTATCTTCCATTTTTCCCATTGTGCTTACATATATATTTAAAAATACTTCAATATACAACATTTTTGTATGTTAGCTTCATCATCTCTGTCATTTCTGGATTCATTTATATGGATTGATTTTTTTCCTTCTATTATGAGTATGTTTTCCTGCTTCTTGGCACAAATAGTGTTTTCTGACTTGATTTTGGACATTATGGGTATTACATAGTTGAGTGTCTCAATTTTGTTGTCTTCCTGTAAGGAAGATGGGCTTTGTTGGAACAGGCAGCTAGGTTGCTTGAAAACCAGCTGCGTCCCTTTGAAGCCTGTTTGAAAGCTTTGCTATGGCGCGTCTGGACTAGCCCTCACTCTAGGGATAGGTCAGCCTACAGCTAAGTCCTGACTTCTACAAAGTCTCTCCTGAAGGTTCTAGGTCTTCAGTGACTTCTCACCACCCTGGCTGGTCATAATTCAAATGTTTCCCGTCCAGTGTGAGCCTTGGGAATTGTTCAGCTTGCAACTTTTCAGTTGTTCTCTGCCCGGGCCCATGGAATTTCACCCTAGCCCTCAGCAACAGCTTCAGAAGGTCCCGTGCAAAGTCCTGGAGCTCTTTCACTGCCTGGCTTCTGTCTTTCTGGAACTTTGATACACAACTTCTAGCTGTGCCCCTGAACTCCAGTTTCCCGAATTTTAATTCAGCAAGATTAATGCATACTTGGCGTTCCTTTCCCAGAACCATGATCTGGAATTGACTCCAGGCAGAAAACCAGGGCAGTCAGGGCCTCCCCTCATTTGCTTCTCTTCTCTCAGGTATCACATACTGCCACGCCTGCTTTTCATTGTTTGAAAACCATTGTTTTGTATATTTTGTTTGGCTTTCTAGGTGTTTAAGGTGAGGATGCAAGTCTCATTTTTGTTGCTCCAACACAGCAGGAGCAGAAGTCAGGAACTGATGTAGAGAGAAGCTCTCTAATGGCTCGGTGTAGACGCTCCCCCTCTTTCACGAAGCCTGTCATAATTTCTGTCTCTTCTGTATTTGCTGCCATCACACTCGGCCTTGACTTATAATTGCATCCCTATGTGGCTCTCTCAGGGGCCCACGGGGGCCTCATAGGTGGGCACAATGTCCCTCTGAGTAGCTTCTCTGAGCCTAGTGTGTGACAGTCTCTTGGGAAGAGAGGCTGGTTTTCCGTGTGTGGCAGTGAACTCAGGTGACCCTGATGAGGTGATGGGCATCTCAAGCTGAAACCCAGGAGCACCGGCTCTCTCCCTCGTGTGATCACCAGTGGGCACACTCCCAGGCAAAATCATGAGGGTGCACTACTCTCCCTTATTAGGCAGGGGACTGAAGGATTGGCTAAAAGAATCCAAGCCTGTCTGGACTTGCCAACTGCATCACCCTGACATTAGAGCTCACAACACCTCAGATGTTGGCACAATGGAAGGGCTTGACCACAGGGCCCTGGCAGCGCCAGGTGATTCTTCAGAGTGGGGTCAGACCAGTCTCCAAGGGGCTGGTCCCTGGGCCAAGTGTCCAGGAGTTCAGACAGCTGCAGCTCCCGCCCATTTTTCTGGGAAGTGGAAGGAGGATGCAGAGTGGTGAGGTCTGGGGCCCAGCTCTGTGACCTTGACCAGCTGACTCAGGTTCCCCACCTGCCAAAGGAAGCCTTAGACAGGATGGTCTCTAAGGCCCTTCCCCCCCTTCTAAAGAGCTGGGTCTACTGACTAATGGGTGGATGGCCCTGCGTGTCCGCGATCCCTTGAGCTGGGGGTGCTGGGCTTAGGACTGACGGTTCTCACACACTGGCGTTCTGTGATTGGAATGATCTGTGGCTCTCAGACGACCTGTGATGCTATGGACCTAACCTTCTGTGGTTCTGATGGTCACAGTCATTGACAATTCTGTGACACTTTGTTACGTGGCTCCGTGACCCTGGAGCACCCACTGCCTAGACCCTCAGCAGCAGCAGTGTCATTCGTGTGCCTCGGATCCAGCTTTCTCTTTGCTCAAGAAGAACACAAACCTGCTCCCCATTCATTGTTCCCAGGGCCATTCATTCTGAGTGATTCACTTAGAGGAGCCAGAGAGAAACAGAGGTGCAGGGGATGCCAGCCCGCCTGCCCTGGGCCTGAAAGGGCTGAATTGTCTGCCTGCCTGAGAGAGCCTTTGTGCTGGGCTGTCTGGTAAGGGCCTGGCTGGGCTGGGCAGCACAGCTCCGTGCCATGGAGAGAGGTTCTGCCCTCCCAGCCCATTATCTGGCATCTGGCTTCCCCGACGATGATCCTATGCCCTGCCAGGAAGGGTGAGCAGGAGAGCAGGCGGGGGCCATTGCTGATTCTGCCCCTAGGTTCCTGGGGCTGTCTCTGGCTGGGCTTGTGCCTGTTTGGGCCAACCTGGGTGATGCCCCTGATTCTGCCTGGCCCCCGGCCTGACCCCACCGTGGGGCCCACCATGCAGCCCTCTGCAGTCTCCTGGCCTGGTCTCCCTGTGTGATTCAGACCTCTGGGCACACCTCCTGCAAAGTCTTTGTCTCCCTTTCATTTCTCTCTTAATGAGGCCCCGGATGCTGCTCCCTGACCTGCTGGCCTGGGGACAGGGGACAAACCCCTGGCAACCCTGGGATTCTGTCTCTGACCATATGCACAGAGACAGGCCAGAAGAGAAGGGGCAAGGGATCTGAGGTAGCCCCCCTGGCCCGTTACGTGTTCCTGTGTGACAGCTCACCTGCCCTCTGCACTGCAGGTTCTTCCTCACTCACGAGGGTTGTGCGGAGAAATCACGAGAACACATGCAAGCATGCTCTGTGGACTAACGGTGATGATTCCTGTGCAAATACCAAGACAAGTCCTCTCAGAACACACGTAAGCCCATCTTATACCTCACCCAGAGGGTCCTCCAGCCCTGGGGAGAGAGTTTGGAGGGCGCTGGCTCTGACTCTCCCACAGGGAATCTCAGACTCTCTCTTCTGAGAGGAGAAATGGCGGTCTGGAGAAATTCATTCATCCACTCATTTACACGTTCAGTAGTTCATTCATTCACTCAGTCAGTCATACATTCATGCTTTTATACTTTATTCATCAGTCATTGTTTTAGGTGCTGGGTTGTGTCCTGGAACTTCAACCCAAGAATGACTTCATTACATTCCGGACTTGAAGTGGGGACGGGTGGGGAGGTGGGAGGGGCCACACCGGCCCAGCCCTCTTAAGGAAAACAGTTCCAGACTAGGGTAAAGAGCCAGCATGTTGCAGTCAGATGGGCGTGGGTCTCTGCCATTACTTGCCTTGCTGTGTGACCTTGGGCAGGTTACTTAGCCTTCCTGAGTCTCTGTTTGCTCATCTGTAACGTGGAGAAAGTAACCACCCTGCCAGGGTGGCTGTGAGACCTGAATGAAATCAGGTGTCATCCTGTGTGACCCAGTCCACGCTCCACACTTGGCAACTCTAGAGTGGAGGTTAAGGCCGTAGGAAGCTGGTGAGCTGTTCAGATCTCAGCTCTGCTACTTGTTGGCTGAAGGGCCTTGTGAAGCTACGTGGCCTTCCCTGCTTCCGTCTGCTCTCCTGTCACATAGGGCTCTTAGGCTTGTTGTGAGAATTGAATTTTAAAAATGCAGATTAGGCAGTGCGAGGCCTGGCACCTGGTAGACCTCAGCCCACGGCAGCCAACAGTGTCCTGAAACATTCCTCACGACACCCGAGGGCTCAGCCTGCCTGGACTTCATTCCGGAACTCCTCACGGAAGTGCATGCCCCTGCGGGTGTGCCAGGCAGCCTTGGAGGAAAGACTCTGACACGTGGCAGACAGGGATAGACCTTGGAGCTTGGGGTTCCCTCTTTACAGGAAATGAGGCCTGCCGTCCCACACCCCTTGCCCAGTTGGCCCCACTGGAATTTCTAGATTCCTAAATCACCAGTGAAGGAGGCACCTCTTCTTGCCCCTTGAGTTTCCCAGGAAGGGTTTGGCCTCTGTTTGGGTGCCTTGTTTTGGGGTTTCCATGGGGCAGCCTGAGCCCTGATTTCAGCTGATATACCTCTGGCACCTTCCAGGGTGCGGTGGAGGGAGGGAGCGGGAGGGCGCAGCCAGCACCGGGCTGAGGATGAAAAACCTGTAACGGGTCAGCATCTCCGGGCCCATGGCAAGCCAGAGGGAAGCCGAGTCCAGGGCCCTGCCCGTCTGTGTCCTCAGTCTTCCTGGCTGTGAGGCCAACTTCCTGTTCCCTGTCTGTTCCTTCTGTTCTAGCTCTGATGTCCTGGGCTCCCAAGTGGTCTAACAGTGAGAATGAGGCTGGTGTCCAGGCTCTAAAACCAAGCAGTTATTCACTGAATCATGCATTCAAGGTGTCACTGAGATGCTCCTATTGCATGCCGGACGCTGCACTGGCATTTTGGGGGAAAAGTGGCAGTCTTGCCCTCACGCAGCCTACATACAGTGTGGAGACACTGGTCCAGTTTTAACCCGGCCGAAATAGCAATGTGATGGAAGTGATCTGTGTGTTTGTGGCGCAGGCCCCTTTAAGAATATGATAAAAATTTCCCAGAAAGTTTAGTAAGCTTATGAAACTTGGCCTACACTTTCAAGGACATCTATGGATTCTCTCGCCATCCCTCCGAGAACCCCAGGTCAGGAGTTCCAGAAGCACAGTGGGAAAACTGCGGAGAGAGCCAGCGGGCCATGGAGACGCTGAGTGAAGGAATGTCTCTTAGTCTAGAAATCCAGGAAGGACTTCCTGGAGGAAGTCACATTTATTCATTTAACAAGCACTTATGGAGCTCTTATGAAATGCTACCTATCGGTGATGCACTAACCACTGAACAAGAAAGGCAAGATTTCTTCTCTCCTGCAGCTCACAGTCTAGTGGGAAGAAACAAAGAAATAAGCAAGCCAGTGCCCCAGCACGCAGAATATCCGGAGGTGATGGGGAGCCTGCTTTAAGGGAAGTGCCAGGCCCAGGGAACAGTTAACAGAGGCCCTAAGGTGGGCATGGAAGTTGGTGCTTGAAGAAAGGAGCGTGGCTAGAGCTTCGTGCGTGGTCTGAGATGCCGGTGGAGAGCTGAGCAGGAGCCGGATCGCGCAGCTCTTGCGGTCCAGGGTAGAAAGATTTTACTCTGAGGGTAACAGGAAGCCATTTTTTTCCTTTCAGTTGAGAACTGAAAATCTGAATAAGTGGAAGCAGCATGCACGTGTTTGTTAATGGCTGCCTCGTTTTCATTGGACTATGCTTGACGGATGTGGAATTAATTTATTTTGCACTGCTATTGTTTATTACCAACTGCCCAAATGCCTTTGTAGAATTATATACATACAGACACCATATTCTATGTCTCTCGTCTCCCACTGACAGACACTGAGGTTGACACTGTGTTTTCATGGTTACGGCTGCTTCTGAAAAGGGGGCCGGTCGGGCTGAAGAGCGAGCTCCGTTTCAACGCTGTAAGAAGCTGCCAGGTGGCTTTCTGAACTTGGCGCCCCGATTTATGTCCCCACCAGAGGCGTCCGAAAGTTCCCATTTCTTTGTATCCTTGCCAGCGGTTGATATTGTCAGCCTTTTAAAATTTTGACAGTGTTTCGGGTGTAAAATGGTAACTCGTTTTAATTTGCATTTCCGTGATTACTAGTGAAGTTAAACATGTAATTTTGTATTTATTGGCTCTGGGAGTGTTTTCCCTTGTGAATTGTGTCGTATGCATTCATTCCCATTTTCCTCGGCGGCCCTCTTCTTTGGATTGATGAGTGGGGGTTGTTTATGTTTTCAGGTTAATAAGCCATTGTCTTTTATCCAGGTTGCAAGTATCTTCTCCCACACTGTTTACCGGAGGGTTTTAAGGAGAAGAATGACCAGATCGGATTTACACGCTGAAAAGATCACTCTTGTCGTGGTGTGAAGAATGGGTGGTGGTGGTGGGCATGCCAGGAAGCCGGGGAACCAGGGAGAAAGCCATCCTAGTGGTCCAGGGGTGGGTGGGGGTGGCCTGGACTCGGCCAACAGGAGGAAATGAGAAAAGTGGACAGCTCCAGAGTGCACACTGGAGGGAAAGCTGACAGAACCATCTGGTAGGTTGGTTGCGGGGCGAGAAGAAAAGATAGGAATCAGGATGACTCCTAGGGTTTGGCCTGAGTGACTGGGTGGGTGGTGGTGCTCTTCACTGAGAGGGAGAATGGCAGGTGGAGAAACAGGTTCAGGCTGAGAGTGGGGGAACGAATATTTCGGCTTTGAGCAGGTTAAGCTGGAGACAGCCTGTAGATATCCCAGTGGTTAAATCAAGCGGGTGGTTGGATATATGAGTCTGGAGTTCGGGAGAATCAGCCGGGTCTAGGAATAGACATTTGGGGGTCATCAACACATGGATGGAATTTAAAGCCACGAGATGGATAATACGGAAAAAACAGGCGTTCCTGAGGTGAGCCTCAGCACATGCCAACATTTAGAGGTGGAACAGAGGTGGAAAATCAACAAGGAAGACTTGCCCTAGAATGTAAACTCCACGGGCAGGCTTTGCTCTGCAGACTGCCTACTGCCTAGCATAGGGCTTAGCAAGCAGTGGGCTCTTAGTAAATACTTGTTGAAGGAACACGTGAAAAAAGTGAATGAATGAATGAACACATGAATAAATGATTGAAGAGATTGAGGAGTAGTGACTGAGGTAGCAGGGAGAGATGAAGTGATCATGGAAACCAAGAGAAAACTTCTAAGAAGGTGGGAGCGGTCAACGGCGTGGAACGCTGTCAGGAGGTTACGTAGGAGCTGGACAGAGACGGGCCAGTGAATTCAGCAACATAGAGGTTGTCGGGGACCTTGGAAGGAGTCGTTGGGTTGCCAGGTCCTGTGATGTATGGGGAGGGCGGGGTGGGCGCTGAGAGGGAAGCTTTTTCCCAAGCAGAAGGAACGGCAGGAGAAGATGCAGGGAGGCAGGGAACGCAAGGCAGGCTGGGTCTCAGGCAGGGGCGAGGGAGGGAAAGGGCCAGCCCCGCGGAGACGGGAGAGGTCGGGGGCAGCCCGGCGCGGCTGAACGTGACCACTTGGGCTGGGATTAAGGGGGCAACCTCGTGTCCGTGTATTAGTCAAAATTCAGGGGGCAGAATTCCGAGTCGAGCTGTCTTACACTAAAGGGACTTTTTTCTCATGTAATCACCAGGGATAGTTCCTGGCCTCAGATACAAGGCTTGGGCCCTCTCTTCAGTCTCCGTTCTTTTTTCTCTGGGTCGGCTCTCTGGTCTGGTGGTCACGTGTCATGCCTGAACCAATCACTGTGGTCAAAGAAAGGGCGCTCTTCCCTGATTGGCCAGGCCTGGGTCATGTGCCCAGCCATCTAGCTGGGGGTGCAGATTAGTCTTGGGGCAGTGGGATGGGTATTGGCCCTAATTCCCTTTGGAAAATCAAGATGCCCACCTAAGAATGGGATGAGGGAGGGCATAATGCCAGGCCAGGAAACCCAGAGAATTAATTACCTAGCATCAAAAAAACTTGGGTTTATAGAACATCAGAGTATTTTTAATGTAATATATTTTTATTTATTTTAAAACAGATATTTTTCTATTACCTTTAGTCCCCTTAAACTCCCCTGTCCCAACAATCACCACACTGTTGTCCACGTCCGTGAGTCCTTTTGCCTTTTTGCTCAATCCCTCCACCCCTAACCTCCTGCCCCCACTAGCTAGTAAAACAGGAAAGTATCTTAAGAGATTTCTTAATCCAGTGCGTACAATAAAAGCAGAGTGTGACCACAAGTGTAACTTTAAATGTTCTAGTACCCACATCAAAATGAAAAAGAGAAATAGGTACGATTAATTTTAATGTATTTTATTTAACCCCTTAAATCTGAAACAGTGCGATTTCCATATGTAACCCATCTAAAAAGCATTAATAAGATATTTTTTACATTCATTCTTCATATTAAGTCTTTGAAATCTGTATTTTATACTTAGAGAACATCTTAGTCCAAAATTTAAACTTTCCTCAGAAATACTCAACCAGTGGTTAGTTAGAGTTTATCAAATTTATAAGGGAAGAAAAGAGGTTTCTACATCCAAGTTGTTCCAAATGTACTTAAAAATTCTCCAGTGGCTAACTGGTGTGTCGGTTTTTTAAATTAATTAAAAAGAAATAAAGTTTCAAATTTAGGACCTCAGGTCTCATCAGCCACATTTCAGGTGAGCCGCTACCCATTGGGCCGAACTGCCCCAGCCTGGGTGCTCACCTGCCCGAGAGGCCGGGAGGTCCAGAGGGGGGTGGCCCACCTGAGGTCCCCTCAGTGTCAGGGCCGCTCCACAGCACGTCACCATGTGCCCCATTTTGAGCAGGTCGCCGAGCACCCGCAGGGAGCAGCAGTGTCAGAAGCACTCGCTGCCGCTCAGCAGCGGGAGTCCCCGCCCGAAGAAGGCACGGCCAGGGGAAGTCACATCCAAATCTTGCTAAGGCTCAGATGCCTGCTCAGCTGTAAACTTGGAGTTCCTTTATTTTACATTAATCTCACCTGTGACCATCTCCACCTCTAGGTAACACATGTGCGTGGAATGAGTGCATACATGACTTTAGCACGCATTTATTGAGCACCAACTGTGTTCTATGCCCTACATGCAGCCGTAGGGACACGGAGAGGACGCTGGCCCAGATTCTGGTCTTGAGGGGCTCACCCTCTGGCCCAGGGAGAACAGGGCGGGAAAGACTCTTTTGGGGTGCACCCAGGGAGGCACGGGGCAGTGCTTTGGGGGGTGATCAGATCGCGTGCCTGGTGTATGGAAATGACCAGTAAACAGCCTCTGGGGCTGGTTGCATCTTGGGAAAATCTGCCGGGAGCCCACACCTGTCTGCTGGGTGTTGGGCCTTGGCCGGTGTGTGGGGGGTGTTTGGGTGTCAGCCCAAAGGCTGGGAGGGGTTGTTTGGGTTGTTGACTTTGGAACTGAGAGGGGCTATTATTAAGTGAAGTCTCGGCTTGTCGGGGTGTGGGACTGGCTCGGGGCAGTGGGATGGGTATTGGCTGCGGCATCTTCGCCATGAGCTGACTCCGCTCTATTGATGAGAACACCTCTGCATGGGGTACCCGCAGCAGCACCCTTGTCTCTCCCCCCCCTCCACACACACACACACACACACACACACACACACACACACACACACACACACAAACGCCCGCGCGTGCGCACTCCCAGCTGCATAATTCAATTTGCGGAGCCCAGTGAAACAATGAAAATTCAGGGTCCTTTGTTCAAAAATTAAGAATTTTAAACTGGTGACATTAAAGCAAAGCTTCTACCAAGTTCAGGGTCCTGCTGGGCATGGGACCCTGTGTGACCGCCCGGGTCACAGGTGCAAGAAGCCAACCCGCCACACGTGAGGACACACATGTCTCTGCCGTTGGCACTGGGCTTGTGCCTTCCCACCTGCCCACGCGCTGTGAATGAGGAAAAGCGTGAAGACCAGCGCCAAGCGCTTTAGAGATTTGTTATCTCGTGTCATCTGTTGACACCATGTCAGCCATGACTGCCACGCCCACTTGACAGACGAGGGAGTGGAGGTGCAGAGCAGGCCTGGAACCGGCCCGAAGTTAGGTGACTCTGCTCCGCCCTAGCCTTTCCTCTCAAAAGGAGTAGGCCTTCTCACTCTCCATGTCCTTTCTGATTTTCTTTCTTAATAATATTCTTTTTCTCTAAAAGTTTTCTACCAGGTGGCGCATCTGGTAGAAAAATGGATTCACCAAATCCCTCTGGCCCTATGGGACCACTCTTCCCTTCGGTGAGGTGCCCCTGTGTGTCCCTGCCTGCGCCACATCACCAGGATTCTCAGGGCAGCCCCACCTCCCTTTGTCCCCTTCTCCAGGTGTCGCTCACCTGAGCAGCCCAAGCTTTGACTGAGACTTGGGCTCACAGAGAGAGTTGCCTCACAGAACGGCAATCAGTGGGAAGGTGGCATTCGATGCTCATCTTCTTAGCCATCCCCTGGTGCTCCTGCCTCCCAGGGCCCCTGCCTGACCAAGGCTTCCTCCGAGCGGCTGCTTCTCTCCCTTTCCCAGGGCGTCTCATTCATTCACGCATCGATCCCTCTCTGAGCAGCCTCTGCATGTCAGGCACTGTGTGTGGTGCTGGAGACACAGGGCAGAGAAGGTGGACCAGTCTCCCCTTGTGGGCTCCGTCTGGTGGGAAGGCGGACCTAAAGCACCTCGAGCAACCACACAGATTAGCTTCTTGATTTCAGTGGCGCCAGGTGCTAGGAAGGCAAAGACTGGAAAATCAGAACGAGATGGGGAAGGGAGGGCCCATTTCAGACTGCGTGGCATTTAGGCCCGGACCTGAGAGAGGAGCGGGGGCCAGCCTGGGACAAAGGAGGCCAGACTGGGGTGGGGCACAACCTGGGCAAGGACCAGGAGGCACAGAGGAGCTGGGGGACCCATGTGGGGGCGAAGGGAGCCAGGGCGCTGAGACTGTAGTGAGCAAGGGGTGGGTGGGAAATGGGGACAACTGTACTCGAACGACAATTTAAAAAGGGAAGAAAAAAAGTCAGAACTAAAACAAATGCACATGCATTGTAAACCCTCTGAAAATGCAACCATGTATGAGGAAGGGGTAAATGCCCACCATCATCGTGCTGCACCCCAAAGCTAACTACGACGGAGCTCTTACTCCGTATGTTTCCAAATCTTTCCCGTATTTTCCTATGCTTACAACTGCGACTATATTCACATACTGTTTTGTGACCTGCATTTTTACACTTCACACTGTATTGTATCTTTCCATGCCATTAGCCTCTCTAGCCAAGTTGTTTTGTTAAGTGGATCCATCGTATTTTGCTGCATGGATTTACCAATACACATTTAAACTGAAATTGACAGAGTTGCTCTGTCACTTTTCTTCAGTGTATACAATCCTATCAGTGCCTTTTTATTCGGTTGTCCCATCGTTTGTTTACAATAGTTTGTTAGGAAACTGTGTGGGCTGAAGCTATGTTAAAGATTCGATAGGCCTTCCAGGGGTGGCCAATATTTTGGCGTCTCTGGGCCACACCGGAAGAAGAGTTGTCTTGGGCCACACAGTAAATACACAAACACTACCGAAAACTGATGAGCAGGAAAAAGGTTTTGAGTAAATTTATGATTTTGTGTTCGGCCACATTCATAGACATCCTGGGCTGCAGGTTGGACCCCCCACATGCAGTGGCCTTCCATTAAGGGGGCACCCATAGGCGACTGAAGGGCCAGCAGGTTCCTTTCAGGCCCCCTTTGCCTCAAGGCTTTTCAAGAGGAGCTTCTTGCCCAGAGGGAGAAAGGTTCCCAGGAGAACCTGGAGTGTCTCCCTTATAGGAGACCTTCAGAGAGGGAAGAAACATGTCTGTCTGGGCTGGGTCAGAGGCAGAGCTGCCCAGGGGACCTACAGAAGTCCTCCCCCAGACTTAAGGCTCCAGTGACAAGAAGATAGACCACAGAACCGGCCTCAAGGTTCACTTTAACATCTGGTTGGAAGGGCCAAGGCCACAGTAGGTCTGTGAAGACTCCGCCTCAGAGAGGCCAGGTTCGGCGTCAAGTTTCCCATGAGACCCAACAAAGGGAGAGTCTCAGGGTGCATTTGCTGTCTCCTCCAAGTGCAGCCACCTCACCAGGTTTGGCACACCTGTCCCAACAATTTGCCGGGCGTTTCTAAGAGGTAAGGAGAAAGGCACGTGACAGACAGGCTCCATGGTGAGTCGAAGGGTGACCAGTAAGTTTCTGGAGTTGCCTTGGGCCTGGAAAAGCCTCACAAGTGAGCTACGGAGTCCGTGCAGGGCTTCCAGGGTGGGCTTGGGGGAGACCTCCCGCAAGTCCTTGCTTCTCCTTCCCTTTATGCAAACTCTCCGTCTGCCTTCCTCCCGTCCAGGGCGCACAGCATATCCATAAAAACCGCCATCCATGTGACCCACACCTACGTGAGAAACAACCACTGCCCCTGCAACAGCCAGCCGCATCTCCTCTCCTGGTCCCTGCTTGTCTCTCTGCAAACACTAAGGGTATTATTAATAGAATGGAATCCTGCTAGCACTGTGGACTCTCTCACTGCCACATTCAATTGCTGCGAGCTGCAACGATCTCTCACACACATTTCTTTTCCCACCACCCACCATCCCCTCCTGCCGAACCCTCAGCATTGCAAGAAGGGCAAATACCTGTATTGACCTTACGACAGCCTAGGAATTGTTTTAAGCTCTTGAACCTTTGTGATTTCATTTCCTCTAATATTCGTGAGACCCCAGAGAGCGGCGCTGTGGGAGGTCTTCTGTTCCCCGTTTCTCCCTTCGGAGTCCTGTGTCCACCCCATTTTCATGGTCACCAGAGGGTGGGTGGTAGATGCTTCTTCTTTTTTTGAAATTGAGAACGTTTCACCCACGACAAGCATGTCTTACATGTGAGATATTAATAATGACAATAACAAATGCGTATACCCCCATTCAGCTTACAAGAGCTGACGTGACAAATTCCTGAAGCTTCCCCTGGGCGCCCCCTCCAGCTGCCCCTCTCCCTCCCATCTGGATGCCATAACTACTCTGAGTGCTGTCTTTATCATTGCTTCACTCTTTCCTTTGTAGTTTTCTCCCAGATGGACGCAGCCCTGCACACTGTAGCTACGGAGGGATAGAGTTGGACTGTCTGCCCTTTCCCACAGCACACGTGTTTTTGGTTGTGAGATTCAGCCCGGTGGTTGAGCGGAGCTGTAGCACACTCAGTTCTGCTGCCATCACGCAGTCTGTGGTATGAAGAAACCACAGCACCTCAGTCCCTTCTCCTATTGATGGACACAGAATTGCCACCATCGATATTCGTTACCTCGCCCAGGTAGGGGTTGCTGGCGAGGCGCGCAGGAATAGGAATGCTGGGTAGTAAGGCTGGCACATCTGAACTTGATCAGACAAGGCCAAGTGGGTTTCCAAATTGGTGGTGTGAATTCACACTGCCGCAAGCAGGGTACAAGAGCGCGCATTGTTCCCCGCCCCGACAACACTTGGCGCTGTCAGGCTCCAACGCCGCGCCAAGCCGGTGGGTGGGAACTGGCACGTCGGGGAGGCTTTAGGCTTGCGTTTCCCTGATTCCTAATGAGGTCGGGCGTCTTCTCCCGTTTGTGGGCAGGACCTGCCTCCTTGTCCCTGCAGTGCTCAGTGCTCGGCCGTGGCGTTCAGTCCTTTTCCTGTTGCGTTGTCTTTTTCTCCTTGACTCTTGAGTAACTCTTTTTTTATTTTCCTCCTAATCTTTGGTAAATAATATGCATTTTTAAGTGTCATTTCCTCATCTGTGGCTTGTCTGTTCACATTCTGAATGTCGTGTGTTTTTTTGTGAAAAGAAGTTCTTACTCTTCACACAGTATAGTTTTTGATGTTTTCCTTTACGGTGAATACTTTTCGTGTCTTTTTAAAGAAATCCCTGCCTCCCCTGAGGTTATAGAGATTGTCCCCTCTATTTCTTCTCAAGTTTTGCCTTGCACATTTAGGTCTTCCGTTCACCTAGAATTGATTTTGTAGAAATCAAGATTAAATTTCAGCTTTTCCCAGATGGATAGGCAATGGTCCCAGCTCTATTTATCGAATAGTTAATCTTCTGTATTATTTTGCAAAACCGCCTCTTGGAAATGGGTCGCATTTTCATTTATGCTGGAGTTTCTTTCCAGACTCTCTAGTCTGATTCACTGGTCTCTGTGCCGGTCCCCGAGCCAAAGCCACAGCGCTCTAATTACTGATACTTCAAAACAAGTGCTAATGATCGCTTTATATGGTATGTATTGATAGGTAGTAGGCCAAGCCCTACTCTTCGTAATTCTTCAGGAATGTTCTGGCTCTTTGCTCTTTCTTATAAATAATAGAAAGGTATTGTCATGTGCCATGAAAACCTCATTAAGATATTATTTGGAAATGCAGTAAATGATAAATTAATTTGTGCAAATATTATATTTTATGTGGTTAATATTTGTATTACCTGCACCATTTACTCTTTGTTCTTGCTGTTCTATCTTCTATTTTCCTCCTGTGTCTGGGATCATCTTCCTTATTCCTGTGCTACATTTTTAAAAGCACCTTAGGGGAGAGTTTATTTGTGGTCAACACATTGGTTTGTTTGAAAATTTTGTCTTTGTTCTTGAAAGGTAGTTTTACTGAGTACACAATTCTAGTGACAATTATTTTCAGTAAGGGGCAATTATTTTAGCCCTTTGAAAATGTTGTTCCACTGTCTTCTGGCTCGGTTGTTCCTGGCAGAAAGTCAGCTGTGTAGAATCTGTGGGGTGTTTGTTGGTGGTGGTGGGGTGGTAACTTCCCTGGTGCTGGGGGTTTTCTCTCTGACTGTAGTTTTCCTTTGACCATGGCCTTCTGCGGGTTCATTGTGTTACACAGAGATGTAGATTTGAATTTGCATCGTGCTTGTGATTTACTGTGCTCTAGAATATGATTCATGTCTCCCATCAGTTCTAAAAAACTTAGCCATTATCTTTTGGATGATTGCTTTTTTCCCCATTGTAATCATTTCCTACGGCTGCTGTGACAAATGACCACAAACGTGGTGGCCTAAAATGACAGACATTTATTCTGTCACTATCCTGGAGGCCAGACACCCTGAATCAGTGTGACTGGATGGAAATCAAGGTGTCAGTGAGGCCGTGCTTCCTCTGGGGGCTCCAAAGCAGAGTCCACTCCTTGTTTCTTCTGGCTCCTGGTGGCTGCCAGCTCTCCTGGGCTCGCACCTACCTCGTTCCAATGTTCAAGGGCATCATCTTCAAATTTCTCTCTGCTCTGTCTTCCCACTGACATCTCTGCAGCTTGTCACGTCTCCCTCCGCCTCCCTCTTTCTCATAAGGATACCTGGAGAATCAAGGCTAATCTCCTGCCCTGGCTGGCATAGCTCAGTGGATTGAGCGCAGGCTGCAAACCAAAGCATCGCAGGTTCGATTCCCAGTCAGGGCACATGCCTGGGTTGCAGGCCACAGCCTCCAGCAACTGCACGTTGATGTTTCTCTCTCTCTCTCTTTCTCCCTCCCTTCCCTCTCTAAAAATAAATTTAAAAAAAATCTTTTAAAAAAGGCTCATCTCCCCATCAGTGTCCCTTAACTCAATCACATCTGCAAGGAACTCTCTCCTTTTTTTTTAACCATACATTCTAACTTTAATGGGTTTCAGGCATTAGGATGTGGAGGTCTCTGGGGCCACTTTTCAGCCTAGGATACGAAACTCCACTGAGATGGGCCTCACACCCTCCCACTCTGTCTCCCATGTTTCCGGTCTCTTTTTCATAGTTTGTATTTTGTCTCTGTGCTGCATTACAGAGAGTCTCTTCAAATGTATCTTCCCTTTTCCCCATTTTTTTCAGTCTTATATAATCTTCTGTTTAATCCAGGCATCGAGCTTTAAATTTCCCTTAATATATTTCTCATTTCAAGATGGCTTGTTTCTTCTTCAAATCCCTGTGGTTGTTTTTGTAGTCTCCTGTTTCAGGCTCAGTTTGATTCTCTTTTTAATGGATTCAATGGTTAAAAATCGAATCCAGCCAGAGAACAAGTCACAACACTTATGAGATTTTCTTGCAAAAATGATCAGAGAAATGGGCCAGTAGCTAAAAGTTGAGAAGTAACCTTCAGGGAAAAGGTGAAGATTTTCATGGTGAAGGGAGGGCCTGGCAGGCAGGGGCCAGGCCACGGGGCCGTGTCCACCAGGTACAGGGAAGAGCAGATGGGATCTGCTCACAGAGACGGTGAGAACACGGGGTTCAGGGGTTGCGGTGAGGGGATGGACGAGCGTGGGCCATCTTGGCCGGTTGTGTCTGCCTTCCCAGTCATAGGAAGGAAGGCTGAGAGAGAGGTGGGGGCGGAGGCATCTGAGCTGTGGAAGACAGATGGTGTGAGATGCTTGTCTAGGAGAGCGGGAGAGTGAACAGACTGAGAAAGGGAACAGAATGGGTGTCGGGCAGCACCAAATCCCCTGGGGAGGCTGATGGGCTGACTCGAATGGGAGACGGATTGGCATTGTTGTAATCTTCTAAAGCACAGGTCTGGCTATGCCTCTCCCCTGCTTAAAACCTTCATTCACTCTTCCTGCTCCAAACCCCGTTGTATGGCATTCAAGGCCCTCCCTCCATGACCCCAGCACTACTGGCTCTCAACTCTGCCCTTTGTACCCCAAACCCAGAGCTACTTGCAGCTCCCCAAACAGGTCTGACACCACTCTGCCGTGGCTCTTAGTGTTCCCACTACCTGGAACACCCTTTCCTGCCTCCACCCTCCAATGGTGGATCTGCTCAGGAAGTGGGTTTCACTTCCCCCTCCCGACTGTCACCACTCACTTCACTGCACAGACTTATCTCTTCTATTGCTGCCCAAATCTTCACTGGCTGCAAATCACTTATGGCTCTGCTTGGTTCTCCTCATTGAGGGCATAGACTGTCCTGTCCTTTCTGTGTCCCTGGAGTTCGGCACTGAGCAGGTGCTACGAGAGTGTCCATGGAGAGGATTGACCAATGGTTTCTAGAGGAGAGCTGGGTCAGGCCAGCAGGGGTGCGTCCGAGAGGGCCATCAGTGGAATCAGCAGGCCGTGGAGAAGAGACGAGGGCAGTAGCCAGGAACCGGAGCCAAGGCCCGAGGTCCGGAGAAAGGAGGCCATGCTCCCGTGGGGAGGGCTGAGAGAGAGGCAGGCAAGGTGGGCCACGTGGTTCCTAACACATGTTTTCAGACTCGGAGCGCCTGGCAGGGTGGTTCCGTGCTGTCACTTGGTCCTAGAGCTGGGGAGGGGCACAGGCTTATCAGGATGAAGGGAGAGAGAAGCTGTAAGTGCTGGTCCTTCTGGGAATCATGTCTAGAAGTAGGACAACTTTGAGGAGTCCCCCAGCCCCTCATTTCCAAAGAACCAAATGTTTAACTCGGAACAACTTCCAAACATGCCCTTGAGAAATAAGGCCAAGAGGGATCTGGGCACAGCCTAGAGTAGTGCCAAAGGCGGTGTGCAGGGGTCAGGCTAACTGCCACTCCCATGCTGCAGTGCTGTGGGTGCGCTGCTCTGCCTCTCCGAGCCTCCGGCCCCTCATCTGTGGAGGGGGATGACTATGAAGACTCATAATGCAATCAAGCAACAGGCAAAGGGTTTGAACAGATGCGTGTCTAAGGAAGACGATACATGTGGCCATAAGCACAGGGAAAGCTACTCAGCATCCTTAGTCATTAGGGAAATGCAGATCAAAACCACAACTAGGTCCCAGTTCACACCCGCCAGACAGTAACAAGTGTTGACAAGGGTGTCCAGGATGGAAACCTCTGTGCATTGCGGGGGCGGTGCGGGTGAGGTCAAATGGCACGGTTGCTTTGTAAAAGCATTTTCTCAAAATGGAAACCAGAGTGACCGTTCGGGTGGTCGGTGAGGCGGGCTGTGAAAGAATTCACAAAGAGAAGAAAGTGCAGCGAGTAAAGGTTCTATTTTTACTTTCCCTGGGGAGAGGCAGGGCTGGGTGCGGAGATGTGCACCAACACCAGCCCCAGGCCTGAGGGGCTGGGGCTGTGAGTTTCACCGGGTGGTAAGCAGTCGTAGAGCAGGATTTTTTAGCTGGGCTGCCGCTGGTTCCCGTGTTATCTTTGGGTGTGGGGCCGGGTGGTCAGTTGTGATCGGGTCCATCCTGTTTGGCAAGTTCCTGGGGCCTCTGTGCCTTCAGGGCACTTCCAAGAATTTTCTAGTCCTGAGGATAAAGGCCCATAAAACAATTAGGGTCAGTCATGCTTTATGGAGTCCAGCCAGCTCTGGGAAAAAGCGCCTGAGAAAGTGGCTTTTGTCCTATGAGTTACCATATGACCCAGCAATTCCACCCCTAGGGATCACCTCGAAAATGAAAACATATGTCCCCATAGACACATGCATGCAGATGTTCATGGCAGCATTGTTTATAATAACCAAAAAGTGGATTCAAATGTCCATCAGCTAGAGAATGGATAAGCAAAACACAGTATATTCATTCAATAGAATAGTGTTTGGCAATAAAAAAGATTGAAATATTGAAAACCTACCACATAGGTGAACCTGGAAAACACGTGCTGATGGAGAGAAGCCAGACCCAAATGACCACAGAGCTCACGACTCCGTTCCATGAAGTGTCCAGCACAGACAAGTCCATGGAGACAGAACATGGACTTGTGAGTACGTGACGCTGGGGGTGGGGAGTGAGGGGGGTGTTGGGGGGAGGGGTGGAATGACTGTAAATGGACAAGGTTCTAACATTTGATTGTGGTGAGGGTGGGCCAACTCGGGGAATATAATGAAAGACATTGAACTGTATACTTACAATGGGCAAATGTTGTGGTGTGTCAGTGAGACCTCAGGAAAGCTGTTTGGAAGGGGGAGGGAGATAATGGTGTCCGCCTTGCAGGGATGTTGGGGGACTGAGTGAGGAGTTGTGTGTATGGTACCTGGGTGCCTAGAACGGAGCAGGTGCTCACAATAGAAGCACTGGGTGTCCTGACAGGCCTCACCATTAACACAGGTTAACACCCACAGCCCAGCTGCCCTGGCCCCACTTCCAGCTCCTGGCCCCTCTCCGGGAGCTTTTCCTTGCAGGCGTCCCCAGTAGGTGTGAAGTGCTGGGGAATTCACAGCCCCACCCTCACCCTAAGACTCGGAGCTCCCTTTCCTGCTTCATTTCCCCACTCTCCCACTGGCGTTTCCTGGGATCACCTCCCCAGTAAACCACATGTTCAAGTACATGAGTCCTTGTATCAGGCTGGATTTAGGGGCACCCCGTCTAAGGCCGTCACTGTGGTCCTCGTGGGGCTAGTCAAGTCTCGGACTGTAGCTGGTCCATCTCCCTCTTGCTCCCAGGGCGCTGCACAGCCCTGGGCTCTCCACTCTACCCTGAGGAGGTGAGTATGAGGAGGGAGGACTTGCTCTGGAAGGAGCTGAGGCCCCGAGAAGGAAAGAGAGGGACCCAAGGATCCTTCAGGTGATGAAAAAAGCTGGTGAATTGAGGATTTATATTGTGCCCAGCACTGTGTCCAAAATGCTTCCCAGGTATTGCTTCATCCCCATGGCAGGTCGGTGCCTCATTCCACTGAGTCAAAAACTAAGGCTCAGAGAGCTGAGTGACTTGCCCAGGGTCACACAGCTATTAAGTTCTGGTGTCTGAATTCGAACCTACAGCCTGAGCTCTTTGCCCCTGCACCACCCTGCCTTTCACAGTCCCACTCTGCAGTTCACTCACCTCCTTTCCATTTAGACTTATGGGGACTCTGGTTTCCGGGAGGTTTGGGTTTGCTCTGCCTGCTGCCCCCTTGGCCCCAAGCCCAGTGGTGAGGACACCATTCAGGTGTGTCTTTGGGTAGGTTCCTGGTTTGTACAGATTTATGGTGGAGGGGAGCCCACTCTCAGGAGAGAGCCTGGGGGCCGGATAAGGAACAAGGACGCTGGTGTGGCCTCCTTTGAGGTCACGCTGACTCTTGAACAAGGCAAAACTCTTAGTCTGTTTCCTGGCCCATAAACCATGTTCACAGGCTCCTCTCCTCGGGTTTGCAAGGGGCTGGAGGGGCCACTGTGTGGGCAGCACCCGGCATGGCCCTGGCACCTGGGGCCCTGGTACTAGGTCAGGGACCCCTGTAAGAAAGCAGACCTGTGCTTGGGCAGGCTGAATCCCAACCCTGGCCAGTCTGCTTTGTGCTTCTGGGAGCAGGAGCAGGGCAGAGGTGAGGAGCAGAAAGAGGGGAGGAAATTCACCCTTACTGAGTACCGAACGTAGGCCTGCAGCTGTGTTAGGCCCTGGGAGTCACATGTGGATGAGAGCCAGCACTCACCGCAGTGGGACCCCGCCCCCCATCACTTAGGGCGGGCAACACCACTGATCAAATTGGGTGGACAGTTCCAATCAATCACAGTGAACGTTTACTGAGCACGTACTGTCGGAGGGGGCTTCACAGACATCACCTCATCTAATCTGACCCCAGGCTTACCTTGCTGCCACTGCCCCATTTCACAGGCAAAACAACAGAGGCAGAGCAAAGCTCAGTCACTTGTCCAATGACAGAGCAAGAATGGTGAAGAGCTCGATTTGAACCCCGGCTGTCTGCTCCACAGGCTGTGGAAGAAGCCTCCCCTACTACAGCCTCACCAGTGGTGGGGGCGGGGCATGGAGGCAGCCCAGGGGAGGGAGGGATCTGCTCTGTTGGGGGTGAGAGTGGGGCCCATGGAGGTCTTCATACTAAGGTCCGATTGAGGCTTTGAAGGATGAACAGGATTTTGGTGCAGAAGGGGAAGGGAGGGTGTTTCCATCAGAAGGAACTACCTGTGCATTGGTGAAGAGGCGGGAATGAGCCAGCGTGATGCACTTGGGGAATCACAGGAGGTTGTAAACCAGGCTCAAGTCATGGGGGACCTGTCCTGTCCTGCGAAATTGCTTGGCATGTATATAAGACACACTTCCCGCCCTTGGGGTCCTTTCCTGAGCTTGGGGAGATGAGCCTTATCTTTAGGAAAGGATGGCGAGTCCAGGAAGGGCAGAGGAGGGGGTACTGCCCAAGGTCTGAGAGGCAGGCTGTCCAGAGGAGGCGCCATCTAACTGGATGGGACAATGGGAAGAGGAGGCGGGAAGCATGTGAGCAGAGGTGCAGAGGTCAGAAAGTGGCAGTGTGTTTGCCGGACCTGAGGACGTCGAAGGGGTGGGAGTTACAGGAAGCAAGATCACGAAACCTGTGTTTGGTCAGCCCCGCCCACCAAATGCCCCTTTGCAGTCTGACCTGGGTTCAAACCCCGACTTGCTGCTGACTAGCTGTGGGATGTTGGGCAAGTGGCTAAACTTCTCTGAACCTGTTTACTTCTCACCTGTACACTGGGTGGAACAAACCATGAAACAAACCCAGAATTCCAATCAGGGATTCACTCGCTGGTACCATCTCTAAGGTCATTTCCCCGTTAGCCAGCCACCCCCCTGAGAGGTCGGCAAACTTTTTCTCCAAAGGGCTGAACGATAAGTGTTTTGGACATTGTGGGCTAGTTGGTCTCCATTGCATCTACTCAGCTCTGGCGTTGCAGGTGAGAACAGCCACAGACAAAACACAAATCAATGAGCAGGGCATGTGCCCTTTAAACAATGTATGGACTTAACTTGGAATTTCACATATTTGTCACGTATCACAAAACATTCTTCTTTGGACTCCCTCCCCCCGGCTATGTAAAAACGAAAAAACCGTCTGCAGTCTGTGAGCAGCGTGCAAAGAGCAGCGGGCAGATGTGGCCTGCGGGCCACCGTCTGTCGATCCCTGACCCAGACTGTTATCCTTTAAACCTTTCTTTCGATCCACCTTTTGCTTATGCAACTAAATTCCCTTGAAAAGAAAACTATGCATTGCATCAACACCATTTAACAGAAATGGAAGGTGATCCTAAAGAGAGCATGAAAAACAAACAGGCGTCATTGAATTCTCACCAGGTCCTGCCCAGGGGTCTGAGCCTGGAGCCTGGTCTCCGTGGGAGAGGGACGGAGAGGTGTCCAGGCAAAGGAGAGGAAGACCGGGACCTTCTCCTGGTCGCACTGGGGGCGGGGGGGGGGGGGATGGAAATGGAATGAACACGTGGGTATCTCATTACAGAAGTTCATGTTATTTGCTCTGGCCGGGTGGCTCAGTTGGTTGAGCATCGTCCTGCAAATCGAAAGGGTCGCCAGACCCATTCTCGGTCAGGGCACATGCCTAGGTTGCGGGTTTGATCCCCGGTCAGGGCACATAAAGGAGGGAGGCAATGATTGATGTTTCTTTCTCACATCAATGTTTCTTTCTCTCCCTCTCCCCCTTCCTCTCTCTCTACAAATCAATAAACACATCCTTGGTTGAGGATTGAAAAAAATGAAAGAAGTCAACGTTATTTAATGTGGCATCTTTTCCAGCCCAGTGTCATCTTGTGGGAGGCAGCCCTGATGTCATTTGGTAAACTGCCTGGCCCAGTGCTTGGCTCCGTTACTGGGGGCTCCTGGCCACCAGCCTGGTGTCCTAAGTTCTCATCGAGGTCATTTACTGTCAGGGGAGAAAAAACCTGTCTCTGACAAGCCTGTGAGGTGTGAGTCAACCTCTGCTAAGTGTTTTGAAATCACCTAATGACACGTTGATGACCAGGGCAGGAAATTAGTATCGTTAATTAAATACTAATCACAGTAATGGTGGAGAATTTGGGCTGCGGAGACGTTCGTGCCCAAAGGCCTGGAAGCATCTTTTAAAAGCATCACTAAAAATGATCATTGAAATGGCAAGAAGGGTGAGTCAAGGACCTACCAGCCTGGTGGCAGGAGGACATGGGCCTGTGGAAAAGCCCCTGGAAACAGCCCCAAGGCTGCCCCTGCCCATGCTGGGCAGAGGCTTGTGCACAGCTTCAGGAGGCCTGCAAGGATGGCATGCCACAGTCAGGCTGTAGGGCACCTAAAGGCCCCGAGTGAGATGGTACCTCCTGACGTGAGGCCCCTTGTGGGAGGTCCACAGGCCTCAGTTGCCTCAGCTGAGAAGTGGGGAGGATAATACTCTAGGTCCGGGAGGAAGGGGGCTGGACCCGACAAGCCCTTCAGGTTCTGTGCCAGTCCCGCCCACTCTTACCTGGTATGAGTTTCCATTCCTGATGCCCAGGTTGTCCCCGGGCCGGGTGCTCTCCATCGGGGAGCAAACACCTAACTCAGGAAGGGTGACTTTGCTCTCTGGGGGCCCAAGCGGGCCCTTAGACGTGCTTGTAGTTAAAAGTTAAACAATGAAACACAACTTTTGGGATTTGCACAGACAGAAACACGTACAGTTCATAACTGAACAGCTGGGTGACCAGCAGCCAGGCCAAGAGGGCACAGCACGGCACGGCAGGCCACCCTCCCTTTGCCCCGAGGGCCTCCTTGTGCCTCCTCCAAGCACTTGACGTTGTGTTTTTCTTTTTGGAATTCTTAGTTTGATCATGGGATGTCTTTTTTTATGAATACATGGTGTCGGCGTTTGCCACCCCAATCCCTCAACTCTCCAACACCAGCTGAGTTTCTAAGAATTCAGTTCAGCTCAGACACGAACTACGGCTCAGGCACGAACTACGTGGAGTCAGCACAGACCAACAAGCTAAGTGTTCAGTCGCCCGAGACTGCCCTGCCCCCCACCACACCAGCTGCAGACGTCAGTCGTAAGTCCTGGCTCAGTTTCCTCCTCCGTAAAGTGGGGATGTGAGCACACGCTCACAGTGCTGCTGCAGGGGTTGAAGGATTTTCTGTACAAGTGACGCTGAGCACAGTGCCTGCCCCGTAGCCACAGCTGGGCCACGCTAGCTGTAACTGCTGTGTTCTGCCTCGGACTGTGCTGCCAGGACTGGGCTGGGTACAGTGTAAACGTCAGAGTTCTGTGATTTCTGTAAGTTCTGTGTGAGGTGATCTTTCCTTCTAGTTCATTCTGTCCTAGGAGAGGTCCTTCCCCTTCCTTCCAAGACCCGTCTGACTCCTGGGTCTCCACCCTTTATGGGGTGCCCAACCCATGTCCCACAGGCCGCATGCAGCCCAGGATGTGGCCCAACACAAAATTTTAAACTTACTGAAAACACTGAGATTTTTTTTTGTTTTCATTAGTGTTTATGTATTTAATGTGTTGCCCAAGACAGCTCATCTTCCAATGTGGCCCAGAGATGCCAAGACGTTGGACACCCCTGCTTATCACGACCCGTGACACCATTATCCTCTTGCCAGCCAAGAGGTTGACAGATGGAAACTGGAAGTGTTCCTACCCTGCCCAGGGATGCTTTTATTAAAACCCAACAGCAAGGATTAGGCTCTGATAGCTTTAGAAGCCTTTGCAATACAAAGTAATAATAATAATAATGACCATTTATTCGATGCCTACTACGTGCTGCCATTGCTCTGAATCCCTTAATGCATTCCCACATTTAATTGTCTTTTACAAAACTAGAAGGTAGGGACATTTTTTTATCACCCCCATTTTTCAGGTGAAGAAAATGAGGCACAGAGAAGTTAAGTAACCTGTCCAGTGTCACACAATAAGTGGCAGAGAAGAGACACAACCCAGGCAGCCCGACTCCAGAGCCCACTACAATTTCTATTTAATGAAGTGCTCACTGCGTGCCGGGCATGTTTTCAAGGTGCCTTACACGCGGTGATCTAGTGCCTCTGTCTTGAAATACATTGGATTTCTCTGTTCATCCTTATAGCAACCCTATGAGGTTGGCATTATTACCCCCAAATCAAAGGTGAGAAAACTGAGGCCTGGACAGAGACTGGCCTCCACTGGCCTCTGCTGCTATTGAAATGTTACCTACAAAACAAGTTGGAACTCAAAAGCTGCTTTGTCCTGCACACCCGCCTGGGGATGGAGGGAGTGTCAGGACTGGGAGAGACGGCGCTGGCTTTGGAGACGGAAGCTAGAATTCTGTCTTCCCCAGTCCTAGCTCCATGGGCCAGGGAAAATTCCAGAGCCTTGGTGAGCCTGGATTTCCTTAGAGTACAATGATGGAAGTTATGTCCATGCCCAGAGCTGCTGTGAACCCAAAATGAGATAAGGTGCTCAGAGCAGAGGCACATAGTAGGTGCTCAATAAGCATGTGTTTTGTGTCCTCCCCCAAGCCCCAGCTGTTGTTCTGTGTTCTCATAATACTGCCGAGTGCCTCTCTTGGTCACTTACCAGTTGCAAACAAGCATTCTAGTTACTTAGGTACCTGGGGCTGGAATCTTCTTGAAGTCCAGGACCACGTCCCATGGGTCTTTAGATCTCCACCTCGGTCCAGTGTCCTTTGTGTGGCCATAAGCGATAAATGGTTTTTTTCCTTTAAAGTGAAAGTAGCTTCTCCATTTTTTTCCTTATAAAAGGAATACGTTCTCATGTAAAATGGGGGAAGGATTTACTGACCTTGTCTTGATGTGAGGATTAAAAAAATGAGACCCCGCTGGTAAAGTGTCCCCGTTACTCCTGGCACAGAGCTCTGTGACAGCCATGATTCCGAAGACACCTGGAGACACTTCACGAGAGTCAGAGCCACCCGCTGACACTTTGACAAAATCTGTCCTTACAGATTTTCCTATGTATGCACGCAGACAGCCCTGCAGACACACGGCACACACTTCTTAATGGGGTTCAACTGACGTGCCTTTCACTTTCATGGTAACTGGCGGGCCTCTGTCTACGCCAGGAAGTACGGGTGTGTGCTACCCTCCAGGTTGCTGAGTGCGACTCCTCAGGGATGTGCCACGAGCACGAATTTGGGCAACGCCCTGCTGCTGGGCACCTCGGGGGCTCTTCTCCTCCCTTTGGAGTTGGGCCGGAAGGCACAGGGCAGCTGTAGACCAAGGAAGCTTCTCGCCGGCTGAGGACACCACAGTTATGAAACGGCTGTCGGGGAAGTCACCAAGGTTGACACAGTGACGTCTGTGATGTGTCACTTAAGTTGTGATAAGGACGCTTCCCTCCTTTCCCTGGCGCTGGAAGGGCAGCGCTCCGGGAAGGAGACCTTTGACTCACCCTCTTCGCAGTCACCTCCCAGGAGGAGGCCCCGTGCTGGGATGCCTGTTTCAGCAGAAAGAGGACCACGGGGTGACGAGGACCTGCCCTGCCCTCCTCTCAGGGCTTGGCTGGCACGTGAGAAGCTGTTTGCAAACCAGAAACCAGAGGTGAGGTGAGTGGACATTCTCCAAGCTCACAAAGCCAGTCAGTGGGGAAGATGGGGAGGGGGGACCCCAGAGGGTGAGGACACCCCTTCCTGCCTGCCTACCTGGTGGTTTGGGGAGGTCATCCTGGTCCCCCAGGCAGTGGCAGGGCCCTCCCCGGTCCTGAGGTTGGTGGGGACATGGCGGTAACCACGCAAGTCCTGGCTTTCGGTTTCAGACCTGTGATCTCCAGGCCCCGGGACAGGGGAAAGAGTCTCCCCTCCACCACCTAGCTCCTCCTCTTCAAGCCTCAGTTTCTCCATCTGAACTAGGGGAACGACGGCCCGTCCCTCAAATTGCTGAGGCTGGGATACAATGAGGTGCTGCAGGCAAGCACCTAATCCAACACCTGCTGCCTCAGCCATCGCTGTGCAAGTGGATCGAGCAGGGAAGCATGAGCAGTGAGCGATATGCTGTGTGTGGGGCGGAGAGGAGGCTCCTGGCGCTGGCGGGATTGTGAAGTCAGGGACCCATGTCTTCAGGCAGAGATGGACGTGTCGCTGCACGCAGCTGGGCAGTTTATGGAGCTTCCGATGGTGAGGAGAACGAGGCAGGGGAGGTCATCCCTGAGGGAGAGCTGAGGGTTTTAGTGTGACCTCAGGGTGCCACGCTCCTCTGCCAGGCACCCTTCCAAGGACTTAATAGATAGCGTTCCTATTGTCAGTGGCCTGGAAGTGGGGTGACAGGGTCTGGCTTCTCTTTCCCAAGGGAGCTGTGGATCAAACAGATGGTGTCCTTCCTTCCCTGGAGGAGCCCCGCCCCCATGAGACGAGGCAGACAGTGAATGGGTAGAGATGCCACAGTGAATGAATCTACGGGGGGGAAGAACAGGAGGTCCTTACTCTGGCCTGTGGGTTGCAGAGCGGCTTCTAGAGGGAAGTGCTACCCTTCACACCCACCAGAAACTGTAAAATAAAAAGGACTGACCATACTCAATATTAGCCAGGATGTGGAGCAATCGGAGCTCACAGACACTGTGGAAGGGGGTGTGAATTACCATACGGCCAACTCGGAAAACCGTTTGTCACTAACTACTCACTATAAACGCACACATCCCCTAGGACATGGCCATTATATGCTTGATTTGTCCCCAAGAGGATCAAGCACTTACAGTCACCAAGAGACTCACGTGGGAAGGGTCATAGAGATTTCACTCCAAATAGCCCCAAACTAGAAATGGCCCAAACGTCCATCCACAGTAGAATGAATGAATACATTGTGGTGACTTCATAGTATGTAATACCACACAGCGAAGCAAAAGAACAAAATGCTGCCACACACAGCTATGTGGGTGGGTCTCAAACAGTTAAGATTGAGCAGAAGAAGCCCAAAACGCAGTGCGTGAGTCCGTTTGCCTGAGGCTGGAAAGGAATTGTGGTGAGAGAGGTCAGCACCTGCCCACTTTTGGGGGGTGCTGGGGAAGGGGAGCTCCAGGGAGCCTGCTGGCACGTGGGGAGGGACCTGGGAGGTGAGTGCATCGGGGTGTGCGTAGGTAGGAATGTGCTGAGCGGGACAGGCAACATTGAGGCACTTTACTGAATGTAGGTTGTACCTCGATACACAGTCAAACAAGGCAGCAAGCGACAAAGAAGACGGGGGCTGAAGCTAAGGTCTGAAGGACAAGTAAAAACCAGCCAGCGAGGAGGGAGAGCCATGTTTCTGGAGGTGAAACCAGCGTGTGCAAAGGCCCAGGGGCAGGAGGGCAAGGCGCTGCTTCTCATCTTGGCTCTGGGCTCCCTTGATGATGCCCGTGCCCCTTGCTTCTCTGTACCTCTGTCCACTCATTGAACGTATGCGCTGTGGAATGGGTGGGTGGAAACGACTTCAACGACTCAGCCTTCAGGTCTATGTTTGAATGTTCCACCTTTGAGTTGTCCAGGAAGCAGCTGCAGTGAGTGTGATGGACAGGGCTTGGAGTTCAACTGGGTTCAGAGCTCAACATTGCCATGGAGAGGCCCTTCACACCCCACCAAGCCTCAGTTTCCCTGTCTGTAAGAAGGTTCTTTATCATGAGAAGTTTTAGTGAGAGGTGGGGTAAAAGAGACGTTCAATAGATGTCCATTCTGTGGGAATAAGGCCTGAGAGCAAGCTGGCCACCCCGAACTCGTGGCTTCCTCTAGAGTAACTCAGCATGGCCCTGGTCAAGCCTCTGAAACCCTTGGCCTTGACTTCCGGTCATGTGGAGCTCAAACCACCACTTGGAATGGTGCCTGGCACATACAAGAGGTTCGAGGAATGCTGGCTCACGACAGCTAGCACTTACTACGTGCCAGGTACTACGCTGAGCTTCTCACGCACAGGGCCTGGTTTAATCCTCACAGCGAACATGACCCCTCCATTGGTCATCCAGAGGGGGACTGAGACACAGAGCAGTGGGGTCACTTGTCCTCAGTCACACAGTTAATGGACGGAGCTTGGCTCTGGATCCCCTGCTCATAACCACATGTCCATGTGGCCAGATTATATGGTGCTGCCCAATTTGGTGCTGCCCAACTTGCCTTCCCGAGACAAGCTCATGGAAGCCTGGAGAAGGTGCTAGAAGTAACCAGGGCATCCCCAAGGCTGTTGACCAAGATCAGCACTGTTGGGTAGCCACTGGGACACTCTGGAGCCCTGACGCCAGTGAAACCTACGCCCTTTTCCAAGAAGGCCAACCCACCCAGAATAATTGTTGAGCCAGCAGGCACCGTAAGCCGCGTGTCAGCCCGGAGGTGCCCAGGAGGGATGAGGTCCAGCAACGTGCCACTGCTGCTGAGGCGTGGCAGAGTTGCCCTTTTTGCCAGCTTTGGGTTTTCATTTCTTGGCTGTCGCTGTTCTCGTCATTATTGTTTTCAGGGAGGAGAGATGGGACACCTCAAGAATTTGTTGTTTTGTTTAAAGGATTAATTTTCACCTGTAGCATCATGTGGGATTTGCAGCCATGCCCTGTCCTCTGTGCCGTCACGTTTTACTGCTCTCTTTCATTTCTCCATGAAGAAACCTGATGAGAATGTTCTAGAAGCTGCAGCCTGCGGGTGGGGGTGGGGGACACAACAGAGAGAGCCATTTGTTCTCCCTGGCGGCAGAACGATGCAGATGCCAGAGAGGGCCGCAGGGTACTGGACCTCTGGAGATGCTCAGGTTTTTCCTGCTCTTCATACATTTGTGAGCTTTCCACATGCGCACGAGCAAAAGTTGAAAATGCTTGTGGGGAAATAGCTAATACTTATTGACTATTAACTGCATGCTGACTTTACATGTATTAACTCATTTCACCCTTACAACCACCCTATGAAACTGGATATTTTTATTAGTCTTGTTTCCAGATCAGGAGCTGAAGTGCAGAAAAGTCAGTAAGGTAATGACAAATTGTGATGATCGACATTTAAAGAGGTTGTCAGTGAAAAGGAATGATTTACTGATGCCATGACATGGGTGGACCTCAAAACCTTCAAGCTCAGTGAAAGAGTTGAGACACAAGAGAGCATGTATCATGTGATCCCAGCCATGCGACATGCCCAGAAAAGGCAAACCTCTGGAGACAGAGGCAGATCAGTGGTTGCCCAGGGCAGGGGTTGGAAACAGGGAGTAACAGTAAATGGGCACGAGAGATCTTACTGGCAGAGGTGAAATATTCTAAAACTGACTTGTAGTGATAGTTACATAACTTGGTAAATTTACTAAAAACCATTGAAGTGGGTATATTGTACCCATTTCATCTTACCCACAAAGATCAAATTACACAGCATCTAGCTTTTGCACTTACAAGGCCACAGAACTATTTTCTGGCCATTTGGTTTGTTCATACCCTGTTTCTACAACTCAGTCGGAAGTCACTTCAAGTCTCGGTGTGACTTCCTCCATTTCCTTCGGCTCTCCTGGTCTCTGCCCAGTCATCTGCTCCAGGTCAGGCTTCCCTCCCCTGAACCCCCTCCCACGTCTCAGGGTGGTCTTGTGGGCTGCCTTTCTTCATTGGCTCCCCAGAGCTCCTTAAGTTCTTGCTCACAATCATTTTGCCAGCATTCAGGTAGGGTCTGTGTCAGAGCCGCTGCTCAATACATGATCGCGACTGTCTGACTCTCTTTAGTGCCCAGGCCAGGGCTGGGTACCCCGTGGCCCCAGCCCTTCCCAGGGTTTCCCACCCGGACTCCAAGGCATTCTGTGAGCAGCAGAGATTCTTCCTAGAAAAGGCTGCCAAGAACCACTCCCCCAGGTGTGGCTTCTTAACCCCCCGCTGTCCTGTAGGCTCTCCTTGAGCATCTGCCGAAGCCTGCGGACCCCTTCCCACAACAATTTTTAAAAATTGCATTCAGATGACAATGAAAACAATTTTTACTAAAATAGTTATCAAAGTATTTTAAAACTTTTGTGATATAGTAACATGTGCTTCTTTCTTAATACATTATATAAGATTTAGTGGTGAGCCTGATATGATCTTAATTTCAGAATTGTGGCAGCTTAAGCAATATTTTGAGATATCTGTTAGTAAGTGAAGTATGATATGAAAATGGCTGTGATTTTTATTAGTGGCAAAACCACAAGGACTTTGCCTGCATTCGTGATCAAAGGAAATGCTTAAGAAATTGGTGAAAATAAAGATACAACTTTTGTCCACTCCAACGTTATGGACACCTCAGAATTCCATCCTCTGAATGGAATGAACTCCTTGGGGGAGTCCAGGAACTCCTGCTTTAAGGCAAAAGGGTTTTGACTCTTTCGTTTAGATAAACAAGAAAATCACCAAGACTTGAGAGAACAAAGAGTGAAGAGAGAGCTGGGACCACGCTGGGTTGGGATCAACAGAGAAAGGTTTCAGGACAGGCCGGGTTCATGCTGAGTGTTGCAAAGGTGAGCCTATTTTGGAAGGAAGCACGGAGCTGGGAGGGAAGGAAGGCAGCATGTGGAGGGTTTGCCCTTATGACTGCATCAAAACCAGCAGACTAACACTACAGCCTTGACCTCGCCCTAGAGCAAGCCCATGTCACCTTTGTGTCCCTTTTGTTGCTGAGAAGACAAAGCCATTGTCCCTGTAAAACAGGGTACCTGCCCTCAAGCTTATACTCAATGAGACAAAACAAATACAAACATTAATAAGACAAATATTAAATTGCAATCCAGAAAATGTGTCCAGAAGAATCTGGACAATGCCACATATCTGGCTAAGTGCACGCAGTGCAACCCACAGGCATTCCAAGGTGGGGGGCACCTCCCCTCTGAGGTTTGTGGTGAGGATCAAAAGTGGAAATGGACAAGAGGCCAGTAGAGTCGGAAGGACAGTTAGAGCATTTGCTTTGGGACTGTTTGCTGCTCCTCTGGTCTCAGTGGTCTCTGTAAAATGGGGATAAAAACTAAGTATGGCACCTGACATATACTAAGCACTCAATAATGGGAGCTATTATTACCATTTAAAAAATGATGGATGTTTGCAAATTGATTCTAGCTACACCAGATTGGCGAATTTGGTGTTTAAGGGTGATAGATTTGAAAAACAGATTTGAATGAATGGAAGAAATAATGAATGAATGCATCCTCGGATTGGCTCTGCCCTCCAGACCGGTTCCTTTCAGATATTGCCCCTTAAGCGGCTCAATGAAACGGACCGCAGCTCTGGGGTCAGTTACATCTCAGCGCGTGAGTGAGCAATGGTGGGGTTATGGTAATTCTGGGCGGGGGAGCGACAGCGGCTCAGACTGAGCAGGCGGGTGTCATATTCCTGGATGGTCTTCACTCATTCTCCCTTCCCCCCGCCTTCCGGAATCGGCGTAGGGCCTCCATGGGCTGCGGGGACTAGAGGGCTCTGCAATGCCTAGGCGGATCTTGGGGACACGTGGTCGAGGAGGCTGCCTGAGTCCACCGCGTGGGGAACGTGCAGGCGGAGGAGCGGCCTTATCCTGGGAAGGTCGATCTAGGCCGCCCAGGCTAAAGTGGGGGTGGGGTAAGGATGCACCTTCGGATGCTGCGGTCCCTTAGCCCTTCCAGACAGAGGTCTCCCGCACCCCGTGGGAATCTGAGGCCTGGAGAATTGGGGTGGGAGAGAAGTGGAACAGAGAACGTGGCTGAGGACGTGGGGGAGAGGGCTTCTTAAAGGGGGAAACGAGCGCTGCCGAGGCTGCCGGTCCCTTTAAGAAGCCGGGCTGGCTCTGCGGCGGCTCCAGCTAACCGCGTGTCTTGTACAGCTCTGCAGTCCGTGTCCCCGGCAAAAAATCAGAGCCACGCGGGGCGGCAGCAGCAGAGCAGGGGGGGGTGTGGTACGGTAGGACCTGGGCGGAGCCAGAGTTGCAGGCAGCGGGTCATTGGAGCCGAGAACCCGGCGAAGTCCGAGAGTGGTCAGCGTGGCCCGACGCCGAGCGTCCCGGGGGCGGGGCCCCGGGGCCCCGGGAGCGCCGCAGGAGGCGCGGTGGGCGGGGCTATTATGGGGGCGGGGCCTGTTTCTGCAGTGGGCGGGGCCCGCCGCAGAGGGGTAGTGCCGGCCAAGAGTCCTCTGCGCGCTGCTGCCGCGGTGCTTCCACATCGTCTCTGACAGCCCCGGCGCCGGTACCCGCGACCCTCACTACCTCGAGCAGCCACCGCGGCCTCCATCGCAGCCTGAATACGGTTCCTTGCCTCCGCGCCCACATCCGGGGGCAGTCCGGCTCGCAGTCCCTGCGGAGGCCGCATCTGGTACGCATCTGGAACCGCCCGGCCGGCCGCGCTGGAGCCCGCGCCCAACCTGGCCCGGCCGCGCCGGGAGCCCTGCCCGGAGCTGGAGCCTCCCCTGGAACCGCGGGCCCGGGGCCCTGAGCTGCGCAGCCGGCGCATGGTGAACTCGTTACTGTTCGGAGAGATGGCTTTGGCCTTCGGCTGTCCGCCGGGCGGCGGCAGCGGTGGTGGCGGCGGCGGCGGGGGCTGCCCCGGCGGTGGCGGCGGCGGCGGCGGCGGCGGGGCCGGCCCAGGGCCATCGCCAGTGACGGCGGCACTGCGGGACGACCTGGGCTCCAACATCCACCTCTTGAAGGGGCTCAATGTGCGCTTCCGCTGTTTCCTGGCTAAGGTGCACGAGCTGGAGCGGCGCAACCGGCTGCTAGAGAAGCAGCTGGAGCAGCAGCAGAGCGAGCGCGAGCGGCGGCTGCGCTACAGGACATTCACCCGTGAGCAGGCCGTGCAGACCGGGCCCGATCTGCTACGGCCACCAGCGCCCGGCAGCGGGCATGGCATCGGTAGCGGCGCGGCAGCCGGCACCAATGCCAATGCCGTGGCCCTGGGCGGCCTGCCCCCCGGCGGCGGCTCTCACCCGCAGCTCTACGGCCGCCTGCCTGGGACCATCTGGAGCTACACGCAGGTGCGGCGCACGGGCGGCGGCGGCGTGGAGACCGTGCAGGGTCCTGGCGTGTCGTGGGTGCATCCCGACGGCGTGGGCGTGCAGATCGATACCATCACGCCCGAGATCCGCGCGCTCTACAACGTGCTGGCCAAGGTGAAGCGCGAGCGCGACGAGTACAAGCGGAGGTGAGTGCGGCGCCCCCTCTCCCCGCGCGCGACCGCGGAATGTGTGTGTTCCGGATGGGGGGCAGGTGGCAGCCAGCTGGTCCTAGCAGGTGGGCTGGAAACTGCAGAGTACCCTGCCTTCGGAAGCTGTTTGCAGAGTACCCTGCTTTCGCTTGGAAAACTCAATTACCTAGTTCTAAGAATAGGGGCGAGTGCTGACTATAGCGGGGGACACATCCAACCCGTTGTCGTTGGTCCAGACACGTCCGTTGTTTTGTAGGTGACAAAATATCTATCCATGTTTTAAGTAATCTTATTTAATTACCATGGCAACTCAGAGTGTAGGGCATTCTTATCACCATTTTGTAGATGAGGAAACTAAGGCACCCAAGAGATGCAAGTGACTTGCCTAAGGTGTCTTGGCTGATAAAATAGTGAAGCTGGGATTTCAACTAGTGATTTTAAGTACCTCCCGGGTAGTCTGTCTCCCAGCCCAGGTACTTTTTCAAGGATGTAGAGGTGAGCTCCCTTCCCTCCATGGGTGGAAAGAAAAACATTCTAAAGTAACCCACTGACCTTTTGTTCCTTGAGTTAAATGAGATTATGTATTTGAAGCTGGATGGATCTCTTCCTGCTCTCTGGGGCTATAGGGTCTGCCTTCTTGCTCCATCTCTGTAAGATCCAGCTGGCTGGGCTGGGTAATCAGCCCTACCTCAGATTGGCCACAAGCTTTTAAAAATCCCTCCCTTCAATCCTCTTCCCCCCACCCACATTGTCATGGTTTATTGGGCCCCAACAAACTCAGACCCTGAAAGGCCTGCAGGAGGAGGTAACCTTGGACTGGAAGACTGGACATTGAATGGACCCAGACCACCATCTCTGAGTAGAGTTTGGGGCAGACTACCTACAGGACCGGCCAGTACATTACTACCCAGCTCAGATTACCCAGGTGGGAAACTAGCATCGTTTCCTGCCTACAGCCTGGCTGGTGGTACTGTCTGCTCCACTTTCCCATAAGGGGAGAAGGGTCTGTCCGTAGCATCTCAGGCCTGGGTGGGCATGGGCCTTCTTCTGTCCCAGCATGGACAACTCTGCACTGGGAAGCTTGGTTCCGAACTCCTGGATCTGGAGGATGTGCTAAGAAGGACCCTTGGGTCCTTGTGCTCACAGCAGCACAGAGGTCTGCCAGGGGAGCTGGGCATGGGCTCCCTCCTCTTCCTCTACTGGGCAGGATTCGAATCAAATGGCAGCTCCATCACCAGCCAGTGAGATTGTTGCACCACTTGGAAGCCCGTTTGCTCACCAGAGAAATGGAACAATGATCTTCACTCCCGGCTGCATGAGGGGAGAGTAGGATGGTGATGCTTTGGGGAAGGTATAAAGTAATCAAGTTGAAGTCTCTCTGTCAAGCTGGCAGGACACAGAGACCTGGAGTCTCAGGGCTGTCTCGTGCAGGGCCTGGCTTTTTGGGGGTAGGTCTTACACCCCGCTGTACACTAGCTACTCTTCTGGGCTGGTTGTCTCTCTTGAGAGTTGAGAATGGCCTGGTGCCTGGCCATGGGGAGGCCACCTCTCTGCTTGCCGTGGACAGCTTCGCTGGGTGGGTGGGGCAGGGAAACAGGTACTTGCTCTTGATGGTGAAACTCCATTGGAGGGATGGGCCCGTCTGTCTGCCACTGCTGATTGTGTGGCCATACCCCAGGTGTGTGTTGGGTTTGTTTTATTGTGTGTGTGCTCTCGGACCTGGCTACTAAGGAGGTGGAAAAACCATGCCCAGTCAGTCTTCAAGGGAGGCAGGCTGGTGTTGAGCAATGCTTTGTTTAAGTTGCACTCAGGGTGTGGGGGGTGATGTCAGCCTCTGGCGCTGGCCTGGAATGAGATGGGTGCTGCTGAGACAGGTGGAGTGCGGGTGTCTCTCTTCCCGCCCTTTGGGAGCTGCATGCGCCTTCTCTTCCTTTTTTGTTTTTTTGTGAACTGAGGAGACACATCTTTTCTGAAGTCGATTCAGAGCTCAAGTTGGATTTTTCCAAAGCAAGTATACTCAGTATACTTACTTGGGCCTCAGTTTCCCTATCTGTGAAGGAAGAGGTGGGTGGTCTATTGCCTCCAACCTCTAGGCTTCCTCAGAGATGCCATCGGGATTCCTTGAATATTAAATAAAAGTGAATATTTAAAAACACATTAAAATGTTAATATGGTCATTAAAATGTGCTCATTCACTTTTAAGTTCTGCACGTCAACCTGTCAAGTTCCCTTCCACACTAACTTGTTAGTAATTGGACACAAGTAAAAGCCCTCCTTCTGCCATCTCTGTTTGTCTGAAGGGTATTTTGAGATTACAGAGCAAACTGCTAAAAACTGTTCCCATTTGTAGCTATTTGTCTGTGTGAGTCAGGATATTCCTGATGCTCTGTAGCCAAAACTGGAGATAAAATTGAATGGAATGTGGCACTGTCATCCATGATCCCAATTCTAAATATTAGCGGATCAAAATAGCCTCTTCAACCTCAGTGACTGAATTCAGAGTCGCTGTTATGTATTCGAACCAACATAAATGTACACAAGTAACACTCTGGTTTTACGTGTTTCTATATTCAGGTTTCTCATAAGAATTTCCTTTTGTGAGCAGGGTAGGCATATGATCAACTTTTTAAAAAGTTTAAAAACCACTGGACTAGATGATCTTCCCAGCTTTAACAATAAATAAATCTGAGTTTGAGCTCCCGGCCCACTTCTGATTTCCTGTTCGTAAGAGCAGTCGCATCCTGAGGCCTGAGACCAAGGCTTCTGCCCTGGCCCCAAAGGCCTCAGGTTCTTCCAGGATGTCTAGCATGGAGCCCCAAGCAGTGAGCCAAGACAGAGCCTGCACCAGGAAAGGAAAGGCTCCAGGGTTACCTCTGGCCCACTTGGGGGAGGGAGCACACAGCTCGGAGACCCCACTCGCTTTCCCAAAGGGCAGCCTAGGATGTGTGGCTCAGTGCTCTCCAGTTTGGAGACGTTTCTGCTTCCACCCCCATGACACCTGTGGCCATATCCACGTGCCAATGCCTGTGTTACTTCTTATGTAAGATACTTTTAACAGCTTCATTTAAAATGCTCCCACCGTAAGCGCAACATTCAGTAACTTAGTGAATCCATGGAGTTGTGCCACCATCACCACCATGCAGCTTCAGGACGATTTGCATGTCCCCCCAAAGATCCCTCGTGCCCATGTGCAATTGATCCTCACCCCGCCCCAGCCTGGGCAACTGCTGACCTGCTTTCTGTTTCTCTAGAATTGCCTTTTCTGGACATTTCATGAAAATGGCATCATGTATTAGGTGGTCTTTTGCATCTGGTTTCTTCCACTTACATATTGTTTTTGAGGTTTGTCCATGTTGTGTCACGTATCAGTAGTATTTCCTTTATGTTGCTGAATAATAGTCCACTGTGCAAATACACCGCCTTGGTTTACCCATTTACCTGTGTGGCCAATAAAGTTTAGATTTAAAAAGTCACCTGCTTACCACCTCCCATCATCTCCTGTGCCATCAGCAATGGCACAGGAACTTTGGTTGGTGGAAACACCGGCCTAAACCAGAGCCCCTGGCCTGGGGTCCCTGGCCCCGGCCCTGCTCACCATTGTTGCTCTGACTTTGTCTTGCTCGGATAAGCTCTGAGCTCTGTACTGGGAGGGAAATGTGGTTGCTGAAACTGTAACACTGGCAAGGTTGTCAAGCACTGATTTGGAAACCAAAACAAACATTTCTGCTCTGTCACCACCCAGTGCCACCAAAATATCCTGTTCTGAGTTTGCAAGCTGGGGGCTTTTCCTGGGAGATTCCGGCTGCATCTCTCTGAACTTGCAACAAGTGGAAAGTTCTCTGAGTTGGCATCCAAGAGACCCAGACGCCAGGTCTGCCTCTGCCACTAGCCTCAGTGTGACCTCAGACCAGTTGCTTTTCTCTCCAAGCCTTAGGCCTTCCACCTTTACAGGGGGGTGGGAGTGTGGAGGGGTTCATTTGGTGTAAAGTGGTCCCTCCCAGCTCACTTTACACTGGTTCTGTGACTTGAGGGGTTTGGGTTAGGGCTGCTCTTTCTGCCCCTGGGATGAGAGTCTGGGCCTCCTCCCTCGACCCGGGTCCGGTGTGGTTTGGTATCCTGTGGCTTTTTTTCCTCCCCCTGCAGGTTTCCAAGTGTCTGCGCCCCTGACTGAAGTTGGCGTGAAGGAGTTAGTTTGTTTTTCCCTGGTACCTGTGGTGATTGGAAATTTATATCAGTGACCAGGAAGGACCATGGTCATTTAGTCTGGGGGTTTTCAACTAGGCCCTTTGGAACCCTGGGGTCCAGAGCAGGGTGCCTTGGGGTCGGTCATTCTGGGAACACTGGGAGGCCGAGCATCTGGGATCCAGTCCGTGTCAGTCACAGAACTTCCATTTCCATAACTCTCAAATTGCTATTCTGAGCAAGATTCAATTGGAAAACAGGGTTCTGCAGTTAAGCGGGGCGGGGTGGTGGGGGGGGTAAATGAAATCACAGATTCAGCTGAGATGGGGAAACTGAGGCCCGGAGGGGCCTGACCAGCAAAGCCAAGTGGGCAGACCTCCTGTGTGCCATCGGGAGCTATTTGTCGTCCGCCTGAGTCGGGGCTTGGACGAGTCTTCACCACCTTTTTATGTGTCTGCCTTGAAGCATTTTTTGAAAAAGTACTTTCGGGATGGGAGGGACTTTTGTCCCAGCTATTTCTGACAGTGAACCATGAGCAGGTGGGTGTTGACCCCTGGACACCCCAAAGCTGGAGCACTGCCCCCGAAAGCTGGCCAGGGGCTTCGTTTGCTGTTGTTTCCGTGGATGCTAGGGTCCCTTCTGAAGCTGCCACGGATAGGGGTGTTTTTGTCTCTCTGACACCCTGAGTGACTCTGGGCTTGGCCTCTCTGAGCTGTCTGGTTCTCTGCTTTTTGTGAAAGGGAGAAAGCTGTTGCTCTCCCAGAGACTGGGAAGGAACAGATGAGCTCACGTGTTAAGGGACCTGGTCTTCTGTAGGCCTTGTGTGTCCTGCACCCCAGCCCCCCTCCCCCCACAGCGTCTGTGCTCTTCCTTTATAGGGGTCCCTCAGTACGGGCTGGACCGCCCCACACATCCATTTCAGGACATGTCCCAGGGAAGGCGCCGGGATGGTGTTGGGGATTGGGGGGAGGGCTACTTCTTTGTCCAGCATCTGAGGAGGGTGTTCTTCCTACTCTTAGCGGGTGATTTGTGCCTCCTCCGGAAATCTCACCCCCCCTCCCCAACCTCCTTTCTTTAAAAGAAACACACAACCCCCCTCCATCTAGCTCCTCAGTATTCCAAAGCCTCCTGGCCAGGCTGGCATTCTCTCTGGGGACAAATTTGGGAGGGATTTTCAGAGCCTCAAGCTGGAGGGAGGAGAATGAAGTCCCAGAAAAGAAAAGGAAGCTGGGAGACAGCTGACGCTGAAGATTCCTCCTCCCAGGAATGCGAGGCGGGGCTTCAGCCTCAGCCACCGGATGCATGCGAGGTCCCCCGCAACACACACACACACACACACACACACACTCACTCACTCTCACTCTCAGGCTCTCTCCCCAGGCCTGTGGCCCACATCCCCATGCCTGTGGCCCACATCCCCACGTGTGTCAGTGTTTGAAGGACATGGAAGGGCAGACCCAGAATTCAAGCGTGCCCTTTGCTGCCAGGCAAGGCATTGACTTCCAGGGGCATTGATTCAAACCATGCCATGACTCCGTGATCCTGGAGGCTGTGGGCTCTGCATTTGGGGTCCTGGTGTTTGAACGCATCATGGAGATGTAGCTGACCTGGTGTTCTGTTTATTCCCCATGTCAGGGATGGCTGAAGGCCTGGGGCAAGAAGGAGGCAGCACAGTTGTGCCCTGTGTGGGGATTAGGATGTGTTGCCCTTTCCTGACATTCTTGCATCAGGCATTTCTGAGCACCCACTACACCCCCATCACAGCACCCTGCACCCCGAATCATAATTGCCTAGGATGTGTCTGTACCTCTGCCAACTGTACTGGGGGGACCCCCAAGAAAGCCGGAATTATCTTCTGGAGCATGGGCCCCTTGTAATACAGGCTTCCTCTACTAGGTGAGTGTTCTAGGAACCCATCTGTATCAGTGTGCCAACTGGTGTTGTTGTGAGAGGTAGCATTTTGCCTCGGAATTTTTTTTGAAGGCTCTTTCAGTATGTTTGTCTGCTTCTCGATGGGTGATTATTGAGTGCACCTGCCTGCACCACACTGAATGTTCAGCAGTTTTTGACCAAAAAAACAGCATGACCCCCATGCTCCACCCTCCCTCTCCACCTGGTCTTGCCCTGAGCAACTATTCGTTTCCCTGGATGAAAAAAAGACCTCAGCCCTGGCTGGAGTGGCTCAGTAGATTGAGTGCTGGCCTGCAAACCAAAGTGTCGCCTGTTCGATTCCCAGTCAGGGCACAGGCCTGGGTTGCGGGCTGGATCCCCAGTAGGGGGTGTATGAAAAGCAACCACACACTGATGTTTCTCTCCCTCTCTTTCTCCCTCCCTTCCCCTCTCTAAAAATAAATAAATAAAATCTTAAAAAAAATAAAACGTAAAAGAAAAAAGTCCTCAAAGGGAAACATTTGCTGATGTGGAAGAGGTGAAACAAAAAATGGCAGAAACACTAAAGGCATCAAAACTGACCAGTTCAAAAACTGTTTTGAGCAGTGGAAAAAGTGCCTCAGTAGGTGCATTGCATCAAATGAAGAGTGCTTTGAAGGTGACTGGAGTTTAAACATGTCAGAATAAACACACAATTTTTTATAAATAAATTCTGTTTCTTGGGGCCCCCCCTTGTATGCTCTGCGGGGCCGGCTTTGGGGCTGTCTTCTTCATTGTGTAGTCACACAGCCCGACCGGGCCTGGCCACAGCCCCCTCGACAACTTACCTGTGCGGTGAGGGAGGCTTTGTGCCTGGCTGCTATGTGCTGGTAGGTCCCAGTTGGGGCTGGGTGGGAGCGTGTAAAGCACAATGACACGGATGACCAATATGGGCTCCACATTCAGGGACTTGCAGCTTGTAGAGGGAAGGGTTTGGACTTGGAGTCAGAACACCCGTGCTCCAGTCTTGAAACATTGGTTCAACAAGTCTGAATTGGCATCCATTGCTTGGTGCCAGAGGCTGGGGACTGAGCACAGGAGATGAAAGCTGGGTGAGCATGGACCAGTCAGGTTGCCTCTCTGAGCCTCATTTCCTTATCTGCCAGAGCGGGATGCTGAGCTCTGTATCCCGAGTTTGTGGAAGAAGTAGGTGGGCTCACGCAGCCGCAGCTCTTTGTACATGGTGAGGTTCAGAAAAGTTAGCTGGCAAGATTTCACAGAAAGAAGGGTGGGCACCCTAAGGGTGAGGGGTGCTGGCTTTGTGAGGTGGGCGGAAGTTGAGAACCTAGCTGGAAGCTGGGAGAGGGGTGGTCCATGCCCTTGCTGGCAGGGTCTGGGGGTTGTGCAGCCTCTGGGCATTGCCGGCTGTGAGATACTTAGACAATTCTGGGCCAGATGGGAGGCTGGTGAAGACTTCTGCTGGTGCTGCCTGCCTGCCAGGGCGGTGCCCCCTCCCACTCTTCGTGGTCACTGGGGACTTGGTTTCCTGGGCAGGATGTGGTTTCTTCCTCTAGTTCCTGGTACAAGAGAGGGTAGTCTTCACCCATCGGTAGATGACTCCAGTTCCCTCGAGGGGCTGTGGCTGGCTGAGCTCCCTGGTGGCATGGGGCACCTAGGGCCCTGTGAGGTGCCGGTTGTGATCCCGCTGGCCTGAGCTTCCTGTTGTGCAGCTGGGAGTGCGGATGGTGGGGGGGGTGGGCTTACTCAGTGCCCTGTGAAGACTGCTCTCTCTGTAACTGTGCTGCGGGCGTCTGGATTCTGTACATGCTGGTTCATCTCTTGCGTCTCAGTTTGTCTCTCTGTGAAGTGGGGGTAAGGTTCCTTATGAGTTCTGCTTCCCAGAGTTGATGAAAAAACTAATTGAAATAATGGAGTGTGAAAGCATTTTGAAAAAGGTTTAAAAAAAATCATCACAACTTAATAGCCACCACCAGCTGAACACCTACTGCATGCTGAGCTCTGGGACAGCTTCTTTAAATACAGGAGACTTCTTTCTCATAGCACCCCCCCCCCAGATGGGAATTGATGGTGCCCCTTTTACAGATGAGAGATTCAGAGAGAACCTCTGGCCCAGGTTCTGCAGCGAGGTCAGCCTGGGTCTCCAGATCCCACGTTCAGGGCTCTTCCCGGGGGCGACACAGGCTGGCCTTGTCCCATGCCAACTGAGGCAGATGGGAGGCAGGCTGAGGCACGGGGTCTCCCCGCTGCCTGTCCCAGTATCGCCAAGGCTGGTGGCAGAACAGGAGGTAGCTGCTAGCGCTGGGAGGACTTCCTGCCGTCACGTTACAGTAACTCTTTCTTGAGAAGCTGATGAGTCACGGGCAGTGGCACTATCCTGAGCCCCCCCTTCCCCCCCCCCCCCGCTCTCTGGAGACCATCCTAATGGGGCCCGACTCTGGGTAGGGGAACTCCTGGTCTCAGCCAAAGAAGGTAGCACCCCTGGGCTGGTGGGCCTGGCAGGGGTTGGGATGGGGAGCAGGGGACATATATTATTATCTGTCCGGCACTTCCCACGTGATCTGATTTAAAGCTTGGGGCAGCTCTGCAGGGTGGAAACCAAGGCTCGGGGGAAAGTAACTGGCCCGGAGTCCTACAGCAAAGCCAGGGCTGGACGTGGGTCCCACACTCGGGCTTTGTGCTCCTGTTTTCTTGCCTAGTGCCTAAGTCTTAGCTGCCGGGCGTGGCTGGGGCTTCATGCTAACTGGTAACAGGCAGGAGAGAGCATCGGGCGTTCTGGTGGCTGGAGAGAAGCTGGCCTCCGCCCCAGGGCTCAGGTCTTGCTAACTTTTGCTTTCATTTAGTGCTGTGAACTTTGCCAGGGAATGGGGAACTTGTCCCAGTCACCCCGTGCCTCTTGTTGGGGAAGATGAGACTGCTGGGTGTGGATGTCTGAGAAACCACCGTTCTGTTCTCCTGACAGAGGCTGGGTACCCACCACGCCGGAGACAGCCCTTGCCTCGGGAGCTCAGAGACTGGGTGCACAGGCCAACGTGGTGATGCCACGTGGCGATGCCACGTGGCGAGCACCTGCTCAAATGATGCCCGTGCCTACCAGGGGCACACTGTGTATTTATTAGTTAATTAACTTATTAAACAGTTGTTTACATAGTGTTCACTCTTTGCCAGGCTCCATTTAAAACAGTTTACATTTAATTCATGTAACCTCATAATAACCGTATGAGTCGGGCACTATCATTAGACCATTTTAGAGACGCTGAAACTGAGCCACAGAGCCAGGAAGGGAACCGGGCCAAGACACAGCTTGTGCGCAGCAAGCCCAGAGGAACCCAGGAAATCAGGTTTCACGTCCCACCCAGGAAGGGGCAGGCCTATTGCAAGGATGTTCCTGCTTTGAGCCTCAGTTTTCATGTCTGTGAAATGGGAGTGATAAATCTGCCTTCGAGGGGCTGTTCGGAAGATTGGAGGAAGATTAGGTGGTGCCTGTGTCGGGCACTAAATGATCGGAAGTCCTGGGACCCACCTACCCACACTGCTGTGTTTTTTCCAACTTCTCGTGCAGCCGAGGGCTACTCAAAGCTCCCTGCGATGTCCCGTCCTCCCCTTGCACTTGTATTCCTGCCTCCCCTGGATCCCAAGACAAGCTGCGATGGGTGTTGGAGAGGAGCCTGCAGAGCTAGACAGCGTGGAGCAGAGCACTTGTGTGGAGCTTGGGAGCTGGGAGGAGAGGAGGCTGAAACATGTTTTCTGCTGCTTCTCAGCTCTGTGACCTTGAGAAAGCCGTTTGCTTCTCTGAGCCACGTCTCCTTATCTGCCAAGTGGGGCCTGTCGTATGGCAGTTGTATTGCACGGAGGGAGGGCAGGAGAAAGCGAGTGGGACGATGGGCCCCAGACGCTGCTACTGCCCCGGCACTTTATCGAAGGAGGCTGGGTGCTTGGGGAGAGCAGCAGAGGCGGGGATTGAGTGGCACCGGGGCGGGCCTGGGCAGGAGCCCTCCACGTGGCTGCTCTGGGCGGGGCCTGTCTCCATGCCGTCTGAGATGCTTGCTCAGCGCTCTCTGGCCTGCGTGCTCTGACTTCGTATGTGCAGGTTCACACATCCCCCGGCTCGCTCGCTCCTCGATGGAGAGATGCCCCCGCAGCGGAGACACTGTCTTCTGCCCTCTTAACTGGCCATTTTTATTACTTGGGTTATTTAAAATGGCTCTTGGCTTGCTGCCTCCTGTTTGCCGTCTTGGGGGAGGGGAAGAGCCGCTGGTCTAAGTGGACCTTGTGAAATTCCCCTGCACACGAGCTCTTCTCTGGGCAGGGTCAGTGTATCTCCCCAGGGCCTCCGTTTTGCCCCTGGCCTGCTGTGGTAACGGGCAGAAGGCCATCTGGGGGTGGAGTGGGGAGACTGGGGCTGCAGTAGCTTTGGGGAGAGCCTGCTGGGAGGTTAGACCTCAGGACCAGAGAGCCTTTGAGCTCTGGGTGGGAGCCCGGCGGCACAGCGTGTGGCCCGAAACCCAGGGATTCTGGAAGGCACCCGAACCTGATGAGGGCCGACTAAGGAAGGCTTCCTGGAGGAGACATCACCTGAGTCATGATTTGAAGGCCCAGTAGGAGTTCGGGAGCAGGGGAAGGGCGCTCCAGGTAGAGGGAACAACTTGTACCAGGGCCTGGGGGTGAGATCATCATGCTGGTGCCTCATCCAGAGCTCATTCCTCAAGCCCCGGCCGAGTTGGGACGTGGCCCGCCCTGGCCTGCACGCTCTTTCCTCTTCCCTCCTTCCCCTCCTTGTGGCCTTCTTGACCCTCTTTGGTCTGCCTGCTCTCTTGTACCCTCTCTCCCTCTTTCTTGTTTTGGGCTGTGCTCCCCATGGCTGGCTCTCTCACCCCGGCTCTGCTTCATCTGAGGCAGGGGAGGGCTGTGAGGGGGGTCGTGCCCCACCCCCTGCCTGGTGCCCCATCTGGGGGCTCCCTGTCTGCTGCTGGAGGTTTGTGAGCCCGAGTGCATGTGTGCGTGCATGTGTGTGTGCGTGCGTGCATGCATGCATGTGTCTGGGCCTCTGTCTGCATCCTGTGGTCTTGAGGTCAGGACCCTGCCCCTGGCCACCCCGGACCCTTGTACGACCCTTTGTGCATCGCGGCGGAGGGCAGGGGAGGCTGCCTGGTGGGAGGATGGCTGCTGGGTCTTGGAGGGCAGCACTGGTCACCGATGGCAGTCCCCCCAGCCCCCGCCCAGCAAGGTCTGAGCCCAGGATTAGCCGCAGGTTGGGGAGTGGCTGCGGGAGGCTAGGCTGCTCACCTTACCTCCCCCGGCTTGGCCCTTTTCCCTCACACCTGTGACTTCCTCTTACCTGCTGGGAGGCCCAGACGGTTTGAGCTGTCCTCTGAGGTCGCTTAATCCTCCATCCCCCCC